>VDFB02358320.1:0-84277 GCA_007258455.2 Sequoia sempervirens | reverse complement strand
AGGTTCACCAAAATGAAACCTAGAAAAATAGGTTCCTTCCTATTGGAATGAGGGGTTTGCCAATTTTATTATAAATGGAAAGGGAAAAATGGGGTATCATGCACTTATTTTCCTCTATTTCATTAGAAAAAAGAAATCCCATGATCCAAGGTTGACTTTCAACCCTTAGGAAAGTTAACCTTGAAGGAAATCTTGTTGTTTTCCTTATCATCTAGGACGGGGCAAACCTGTTAAAACAACACTTTTGGGAGAAAGACTAAAACTAGTAAATTAACCCATAAATGCAAAGTAACACTTGGAATCATGAGATTAAACCTTAATCTATTAGAACCAACAAATTTTAGGTAGATCTGAGATGGTTTAGTATTTTTACACCTTTCACCAAATTTTTGTTGTTAATTATCCTCTGGGATAGATCTGCCCTAGGGCGAATGGGTCCAGTCAAGGTTTTCTAGAAATTTAAAATCTTCCCTAGATCTGCCCTATATCTATCATTTGAATAGACTCCTAATTAGAATTATATTGATGTACAATGTCAGGTTCACCAAAATGAAACCTAGAAAAATAGGTTCCTTTCTATTGGAATGAGGGGTTCACCAATTTTACTATAAATGGAAAGGGGAAAATGGGGTATCATGCACTTATTTTCCTCTATTTCGTTAGGAAAAAGAAATCCCTTGATCAAAGGTTGACTTTCAACCCTTAGGAAAGTTAACCTTGAAGGAAATCTTGTTGTTTTCCTTATCATCTAGGACGGGGCAGACCTACTGAAACAACACTTTTGGGAGAAAGACTACAACTAGTAAATTAACCCATAAATACAAAGTAACACTTGGAATCATAATATTAAACCTTAATCTATCAGAACCAACAAATTTTAGGTAGATCTAAGATGGTTTAGTATTTTTGCACCTTTCACCAAAGCTTTTTTGTTAAGTATCCTTTGGGATAGATCTGCCCTAGGGCAAATGGGTCCAGTCAAGGTTTTCTAGAAATTTAAAATCTAGGTTTGTAGCTCCTAATCTACTCTTCCAGCTTGTACCTTTCAACTTCAGCTCTTGGATCTGTACCTAAATCAAAAACTAAACATTTGGTTTGTTTGTATGGGGCTTTTCCTTGGCCAAATGCCAAGTTTGGTAATTAAAGCTTGATGAAAAATATAGATTTGGAATCTAAAAATGTGTGTGAGCCCTAATCTTAAGTGTGTCTAAGATTTTTGTGAGCTAACATGCAAAGAAACCCTATTCAATTGTGTTAGAATAAGATCCCTAAATGAACTTGAATGATGAACACAAGACCTAGTTAGGAGAAGTCAAATCCCCTAATAGATCAAAAATCATATTATACCTTGCTTTAGGTAGCTAGTAGAATCAATATAAAAGATGGGATCACTAGGAGACAAGTCATTAGATAAAGGGAAATGGTTGGTTGCATGTCCCAAAACCTAGAATCCATCATGATCCACCATAGGCATCAATCTTCAATCATGAACAATGTTTGATCAATCTTCACAAAAAGTGCTTGAAGACCTGTAAAAAAAATTAAAATGTTGCTCCAAGACTTCAAAATTTCTTGCTTGAATGTTCTCCTTGACCTTAATTCAAATATTGTTCAAATAACTTCTTGATCACTTTTTCATCCTGGTGTGAAATGGTGAAAAGACTAGGCTTTATAGGCTTCCTTTCTAATTTCCAATTATTATATCCCAAAAGCTAACACTTAAAACTTGAAATTGGGATCTTTAAATTCTACCAAAAACATGTTTAAATTTTGGTTTTGAGATCCTAAAGGGGACCCATTCGCCCTTGGGCAAATAGGTCATGACCTAGATTATCAGGATCCATTAATTTTGGGGCATTAATTTGATTAAATGCATTTGTTCAATGCCTTTTATAGTTTCAGACAATATTTAAAATAGGCCTTTGGATGCATTATAATGGGGTTTAGGGGCCTATTTATGAAGGATAAAATTCATAAAATGAGGTCACTAAAATAGGTCCAAATTAAGTGTGAAATTATACTATCACATAGAAAGGAGTACAATTTTCTACACTACAGATGGTACAATGGGTCATGTAGGAGTGGTGTAGAATATTAAATATTCTTTTGGAACTCTTTAAAATTATTCATCAATGACTTATCTATTATAAATTTTGAACCTTTTACAAACCATGTCATACTTTCATAGATTTTGTGAACTCGCAAATTTTGTGACATTTAGAACTTGGTCACTTTTAACCTTTTTCTCTTCACTTCTTTCTCTTTCTCTTCAAATTGTCACACTTTTATCCAAATGAGTAAATCACAAAGCTAAATCACATTTCTAGTAAGTTCATGAGCTAGAAAAATTTGTGACATCATGATCCTTGTCTCTTTATTTTTCTTTCCCTTATTCATTTATTTTACATTTTGTCATGTAGTTTTCTTTGTCACACTTCCCTTTTCACAAATTATCAAACCTTAAGAACTTTGTCACATTTTTCTCTAGTTCATGATTCTTCCAAATTTGTGACATACTTAACTTAACCTTCCTTTTTTACAGTTTAAATGAGTTCTCAACCTTGCAAACTCACTAAAAACTTGAACCCCTTTGATTGTTCACAAATTTTGTAAAATTTCGAACTCTGTGATGTCATGAAATTTGATGCTTGAATTTTGCCTTTTCTAGGGTTTTGGGAGGTTCACAAACTTGAGAAATTCCTAATCTTTATATCTTGAACACATAAGAAAAACATAAAATTTGGTAAAATAACCTTAAGTATAAGATGGAAACGAAATTAACACAAAGAGAAAATTTTAACATAGGTCACCATTGAAGATATCTTGGATTGGGTATAAATTATGAGTTAAAGCAAGGAATGTGTAAAAAATTGAGCAAGTAAGTTTAATAATTTTATATTTGGAGGCTTATAAATAATTGGGTCCAACACTACTAATGAGTGTACTTTTTTGCAATCCATTTACATGAATTGTTGAAATCAAGAACCAAAATAATGTGTTGGGTTAGTAGAAGACATACCTTGGGGAAGAATTTAGGTATAAACTTGCAAGCTTTCTTTGGCAGCATAATTGCTCACTCCAATTTCTAATGCCTCGACATCAATAGTCAATGTGAAACAACTTGGAACCATTAAAAAGTACTAGTCTTCTTAGGGGCACAAAAAATCCTAAAATATACCATGATCAATGTAGGACTATTAGAAAATAGCAATAAAATATTGCAATATTCTATGACAAAAGATGAATCAAGGGACACAAAATTGCAAAGTAAAACCATATTCTCTCATTTTTCTTTCTAGAACCTTCCTCAAGACATCAATCAAAATCTTATATATGATAATCAACCTTAGAGTATTATGCATTATAGTATTTCTAATAGTAATGCATGAAGTATGGTCTTAAATTTTAATTATATTTGGAAACTAAACTTTGTTTGCATGAATAAATTGTAATTATCTTCTTATTTGGAGGACTTTACGTTTATATGATAATGACCTAGTATATTGAATGTGCCTCATGAAAACTCTTTGGGGCATTCCTATGCATAAAGTATGGCTTAGTTAAACACCTAAATTATTATTATTTATATTTGATTATCTTTTTTATTTCTAGAGGAAAAAGTGTTAGATTTGGTTGTGAAACCACCCAAGATCAGAATGATTGAAGGAAAGCAAGAAAAGAGATGGGGATGAATAAACTCAACACTCCCTTAGCATTGAACTAGCATTCCATCATACTATCCAAGGGAAGGGGTGAGTCCTACTTATATAGAAAACTAATGGTAGATAAATCCAAGAGGGGTAATAATTCCCAAGTTCCCATAATAGGTGGGAGTTTTACGTACTTGGTAAATGCCAGATTACAATGTTATGCCTACTTAGGTAAAGAAAAACACAAGGTTATGGGAGGTGGCTGATAAATACAAAAGAGGGTGTGAGACTCAACTACCCAAAGGTGGGTGTGAGTGACACATGTGAATGATGGATTTATGCCACATGTCCTCATCCTGACCATTCAATATAACCTAAGCAAGCTTAATAATGTGTGTAGGAAAAATAAATATTCCCTAACATAAGGAAAATAAAAAACCTACACTAACAAAAAATGTAGAGAATTTGACCACTTCTATCAATTGGCCCTTAATTTCCTATTAAACTAATCATGAGTTGTAGCATATAAAAATGGATCTTTGGACATTTTCATGCTCATTTGGGTATTTCTTATGGATGTTGGCTTAGTTTTTCCTTTATTTAGTGTTGAAATGTGGTTAACACATTCACATTAGGTTTTGGGCCCTTGTGAACTAATAAGAATTTTATGATGCCTTGCAAAAGTGTTGTGAAGTGTTGTAATATATTTCACCTAAATAACCTCTTTTTACCATTTACCAAGCCTTATTTCAAAGTGTTGTAACAAATTTTCATGCTTTTCTAGGCTTGTCATTAATAATTGGACCTTTAGATTATGCTTTAATTGGCCTCATTTTACATCTACAGGCCTTAAGTATATTTTTGAGAATAAACCCAATAAAAATCATTTAAAATATCTAAATTCCAAAACCCACTTTAAATGCCTTATGTGGGACCCATTTTCCATTAGGGGCGAATAAGTCCCTTTTGACCCAAAATTCAAAATGAATTCAAAATTATGGCGAGTTTTTATTTTCTAAGATCTAAGGTCAGCTTGTGATGTATTTTTGGGAATTATTGCATAATTGTGTATAAATATTGGTTTCTTCTATTCATTTCACCCCTAATCACCCAATCAATTAATCAATCAATCACTCAAGCATTCTAAGCATTTCAAGCATTTTCAAGTCTACATCCATTGGAGCAATTACTTGCATGTCTGTAGCATTCTACTTCAAAGGTTTGGTGAGTTGTAGCATTTCATGTTGTTCATTCATCATCTCCTTCATTATTTCTATTTCATTTCAAGGTTTTAATTACCAACAAGGGGTTTGACCAAGGAAAACCCCTATTCACTAACCCTACAATTTTTCCCTGTCTTTACATGTGATTTTGTAGGTCTAGGTTGCAGATTTTTCAAAGAAAGATTGGAAAAGTTATCAAATTATCAAATCTATTCAAATTTTTCAAAAACCTACTTGAAGCTTGGAGAACATCTACAGGTCAAATTTGACAGTTTCGAACTCAGATCTGAACTAGGAGCAGAAGAGAAAATTGAAGATTGCAGTTTCATGTTCTAAATTTCTAGAAATCCAAAGGTGGAATAATTCACCATTAGTGTTGAATGAGTCCCACTACCTAGGATTAAACAAGAATTTTGAATATCTAAGTACCCAGTTGTCTGAAACCTATTCCGGCAAAGTCTTCTCGAAGCAGGACTAAGTCACCCAACTTGGTGTATGAGTCCCAATTGGAAACAACAATGAATTTTTCAAGATTCCAGATCTCCATTCCATATCTCTCCAATTTCCAGGTGCACACTTTAAACCTCGTAGATTTTTGTTATAGTTTACTTGCATTTCTAGGTCTTTTTGCATATCACATTGTGTTTTCAAACATCTTGCATTTTCTTAGTTTACATTTGGTAGTTAATCTCTTTTATTAGTTTTCAACCTTTAGGACAATCCCCTTTGACATATTTAAATCTCATTTACATTGGAATCTCAAGGGCTTATTCTTGAGTGAGCCATTAAAATTTTTGTACCTCTCTCGTTTTAGGTTCAAAACCCTATAAGTGTAAGAGAAGACCCCTGCACAAAAATATTTGGTTCATTTTGGTGAACCTACATTTAGAGCATCATATTTCTGATTTAGAGTGAATTTACATCCTAGGAATAGCATGCATTAGCATTGCCTTGTGTTTTGCATTGTTTAATTTGCATTCTAGGGTTTTAAAATTTACATTAGTGAAAAGTTCACTTAGCTTGCATTATTACTCTCAATTTCATTGAAAATAGTAAAATTCTGCATTTTCATATCATATTTGCATCAGAAAATATAAAAATCATAAAAACCAATTCAAAAATTCTAAATTTTTTTAAAAAAAATCATGACCTAGACTCATTCGCCACCCTGGGCGAATCAGTCTAGTTGCACATTTTGCACTACATTTTCTATCATCTATAGTTCATTTTCTAAGTTTCGATTTTCTATTGTTACCTTTATGTTTTTGTTTCCCAATTTTTTGTTTCATTCAATTTCTTGCATTTGGCTTAATTTCATTCATCTTGTGCAATCTTAAATTTCCATCATGGATATCTATTTTAATAAGATTTGGATGTCATTGAAGTCCTTAGTGGATGTGTCAAGTTGTTCCTTTGAAACTAATCCTAATCGCATTGAACTCATGCTTCTTCAACTCCTAATGAATGTCCTCCTTTTGATGTTGACATCATTGGAGAAGATGATGATAGCATGAATAAGTTCTTAAATGATTTCCTTAACAACCTTGAAGCTAATGCATCCTTTTATCCATCTATGAAACCACAAGACCTTCCTACAATACCACCTCATGAGATGTTTAGTTACTTACATCCTAAAACAAAATTTGAACCTAAGTTCCCTACACAAGGTGAACCTAGTTCCTCTAAACAAGCAAACACTCAACCATAAATTATGATAACAAAGTAATAAACACTCCCATCAACCTTAAAGAAACATATGGAAAAAATGCTTCACTATCTTGAGCAAACAAGGATGTAACACAACAAGTGAACATGAAATACATCAACTCTTAGAGAAATTACCAATCGATGAAAATAGCAAGGGGATAGGCTATCAAGATCCCCCTCATAACAACAAGAATCCTAGAGAGTATCTAAAGATTCGTGGTGATGGTACGGTGATCTTTGATTCTCCCCTTGATCTGAATACCCTTCTTCCTAAGGAGCAACCCTTGAATAATAAAAATGACAAGGATGAAAGGATCCCATTGGGTCCTCTTCCTTCAACCACATAAAAGGGTGAGTCCAACAAACACAAGAGACATTACAAGTTACAAAAACTAAAGTTTCCTCTTCGTCCACCACCTGAAAGTGAAAGGAAATTACAAATAATTTTAAACAAAGAACTCATAATATTACCACCTGTGAATAGGTTGGTGATATATCCTAAAGATTCCAAAGTTCCACATTGTGCATATCATCGCATTCTTGACATAGTAGTGATGAGTTTTGTACATTAAAAGCAATAGTGAGCAAGTATAACTTTGATGGAAATGATTTCTATCTAGTGATCACATAATATACTCTCCTACTCCTTGTCATGAAATAGTTGTAGAATATTACATTTTCACTATTTCATAACCTTTCCCATTACCCCATCGGCTCATTCTCGTCTCGCACTCAATGGGCACAAGAAGTTATTAGCCTTGTCCTAATAATGCAATTTTCATTGTCCCTTAGCTATGTTGTTCACCTTTTGCTTACACCAACTGAGATAGGAAGGTGGATGACTTGCTCGATGGTTGACTTGCATTTTCCTTACTAGTCTTTTTCATTTTCTTTTGTGTGATTGCATGTGCATAATGTGATCCCCCGTGATGTTCTATTTGATGGTCTCTCTCTTTGCGACATTCTTCTATTTTTACCTTCATTCTTCTCTATGTCATGCATCTCTTTCACTTTTTACCTTTCGCTTTTGTTTTATGTCTTCCTTTTGGGGATGACACAAGGCATTAAGGCAGTCATGTTTATTTCATGTTGACCCAAAAGGCCTTTTTCTTTTCTTTATCCATTTTCGTTTGTCTTTTTCTTTTTGTCTTATTTTTTCATTTTGGGGATGATGCAAGGCATTGAGACATTCATGTTATTTCATGTTGACCCAAAAGTATTTCTTTTTCATTTTTCCTTTTCATTTTCTCTTTTCGATTTTGGCTTGTGTTTTCCTTTTGGGGATGATGCAAGGTGTTGAGACACCCTATGTCTCTTCCATGTTGACTCAAAAGGTTATTTTTCTTTGTTTTTTCTCTCTTTGTGTCATTATTCTAGTTCTATGTGTGTTTGGGGGATAATGACAGTTCTGAGCTCCTTACAACACATTGCAGCAATGAACATACTGACCCCAAATCCATAGATCCCTTATGTGTTTTGGTGTTTTCATTTTGGGAGCAACCCCTTTTCTTTTCTTTTTCCTTTCCTTCACATGACGTAGCCTTACTTGGAAACATATGACTTGGCATAGGGATTTCCAAGTTAGCTCTCATGTCTTCCTTCTTATTTTTTTGCATTTTCCATTTGCTACTTCAAAGTAATTGCTCACAGCATGGTGTTTAGCAATTACTTTAAAGTGGGGGCATACATTGGCATTATTCTTTTGCATTTTCCTTTTTCTTAGTTCTTAGTGCGGCCTTCTTACTTCATATGATGTGTTTGTCACTTTGTGGATGGCATTGGGTGTAGTGTCCTTCATGAGTGTGATCTTTCTTAGCATACTACATTCCTCTTGGTGGCTTGATGCGACACATTGCCTCCCCTAAGTTACAAATTTTCTATTCTTTGATTGGTCCTCTCTTGGAGACATTAGGCACAATGTTCCCTAAGTTAAAGACCTTGCATGAACTAAGCGAGACTCCTTTGAACATTTTTTTCATGTTTCATTTTGCATTTGTTATATGGCCACCTTGCATAACACAACTTGCATGCCTGTGGTGCCATCACATTTGTTCATGAGCTCCAAGAATACAAAGTTTTGCTTGTCTCATGAAGCTTGAAAAGTCATTTTATTTTGTGGCTCCTTATTAAATTTATCAAGAGGTATAACTTTGGTATGGTTGAGCAGGAAGCCTATTCTGAGGCACAACTTTCCCCATAGCCACTTGCGTGTGTGTGAGTGCACACCATCCATGAGTGTATGTTTCTCACCTTCTAGGACTCCTCACCTAGCAGACAACCATGATTTTTGTCACCTCAGAGTGAGTATGTGTTTTTCAAACAAACATCCTAGATCTGATCCACATCGAGATGGACAAATGATTGAAGCTTGATTTGATTCTCTATTTTGTTTTTCTTTCTTTCCTTTTCTTCCTTTTATCTTTGGCAGTGTATGATTGGCCTTTTCATTGTTCTTTATATCATTTTCATGTGTGTTCCTTTGTGCTTATGTTTGGTTTGCTATGGGATCTTGATCACCCCTCTTGATTGTTGTTGTTTCATCTTGCTAGCATAGGTGCATTCAGATCCATCTTGATGTGCATATTTGGCCACATTAGTGTGAGTTTGAAGCAAGTTCATCCTCTCACTAAAGTGGGGGCTAAATGTAGCGTAGAAAAATGGATCTTTGGACATTTTCACGCTCATTTGGGTCTCTCTTGTGGATGTTGGCTTAGTTTTTCCTTGATTTAGTGTTGAAATGTGGTTAACACATTCACATTAGGTCTTGGGCCCTTGTGAACAGATAAGAATTTTCTGATTCCTTGCAAAAGTGTTGTGAAGTGTTGTAACACACTTTCACACTTTTCTAGAATCTTATTAATATATTTCACCTAAATAGCCTCTTTTTACCATTTACCAAGCCTTATTTCAAAGTGTTGTAACAAACTTTCACACTTTTCTAGGCTTGTCATTAATAATTGGACCTTTCTTATGATTTAATTGGCCCCATTTTAGGTCTACATGCCTTAAGTATTTTTTGAGAATAAACCCAATAAACATCATTTAAAATATCTAAATTTTAAAACCCACTTTAAATTCCTTAGGTGGGATTCATTCGCCATTAGGGGCGAATGAGTCCCCTTTGGCAAAAAATTCAAAATGAATTCAAAATTCTGGTGGGTTTTTATTTTCTAAGATCTAAGGTCGGCCTGTGATGTATTTTTAGGAATTGTTGCATAATTGTGTATAAATATAGGGTTTTTCTATTCATTTCACCCCCAATCACCCAATCAATAAATCAATCAATCACTCAAGCATTCTAAGCATTTCAAGCATTTTCAAGTCTACATCAATTAGAGAAATTGCTTGCATGTCTGCAACATTCTACTTCATGTAAGGAAAGCTTAAGGTGTAGAACAAACTCTCATAATGTCAAACCTCAGAGAAGAATGCAAATATGTCTTTAAATTTTGCAATTAAAGTTCATTAAGATGCACATACAAGAATAACAAAACAGAGAAATAAACACATACACAATTGAACACCAGATTTACATGGGAAAACCATTACAGGAAAAAAAACCCACCACACCAAAGAAAAATCACTTGTATTACAGTAATTGAATTACATACAAGTTACAAACTCCTTTCAGATGTCAATTTAACAACAACAACATTTCCTTGATCAACCTTGCACTGTTACAATGCTTTCCAAAAGCATATAATGAAATTCATACACTGATCAATCCCTATTCCAATCGAGCAACTCTACCACCATTCAAATTGTTCAACATCCTTTAACCATTATAAAGAGTTCCATTGTTCATAGTTTTCAAACAGTCTGTTGATCTCCCACAAGTGAATGGTCACAATAGTCCAACTACAAATGGTTTACATTCTGCTTCTCTCATTGGTTCAAAGCAAACCACGTAGGATAGTCGTTTGGTCAAAAAATTCCTCAACTACGTCGCATATCAGTGAGACACCAGAATGTGTCTCACTTATGCCAAACTACCCATTTGACAAATGTACACTACATAGTCTTCAAACGGTCCATCGCTCTGACTTGGTGAAGTCTCCCCAACCACAAGACCATCGACATGATGAATACTATCGGTGACATGCTGGGATATCATATTGATAGTTCAAGTCTCCTCGATGTCCCAAAGAACACCAAGACCATGCACATCAGCAGGAGTCACACCGATGTCCAGACCCATCAACAAGAGTAGCACTATCGATATCAGATTGAGATTTCACTCTGATAGTTTTGGTCACACTAACAATTCCTATCGGCAATACATATCACAGGTCACACTAACATTGGCCAAACTTCTACTGTTAGAACAAGTTTGGAATTTCATTATGACAATTCAAGTCATACCGATGCTTCTGTCAGCAAGACAAGTCTTAGGTCACACTGATCTGATCCCTTCAAGTCTTTAGAACAAAGCTACTTGTCAGAAAGACATTCCAAGGGTCTCGCCGATTTTTTTTTTCTCTTTCATGAGACTCAGGTTAGTAAGTTTGAGGAACATTTTCCAACAATCTCCTACTTGACAAAGATCTTACTGACACCTCTAGAGCACAACAAAACTACTAAGATTCATGGGCACCAAGGCCCGTCGAACTGGCACACCACATGTACTTGTATGTGCTCATTGGTTTTGTTAATGCATCTACAACATTTTCCACAGTATCCACCTTTTCGAAACAAATCTTTCCATCCTCCACCATATCTCATACAAAATGATACTGCACATCAATATGTTTCATCCTGGCATGGAAAATAGGATTTTTTGACAAACAAATAGCACTCTAACTATAATAGCAAATTGTAACTTTCCCTACACTAAACCCAATGTCAGAACACAAACATTTTAACCAGATTTATTCTTTACAGGCATGTGTAGCTACCATGTATTTTTCCTCCATAGTGGACAAAGCGACAACCTACTACTTGCTCATCCAACTAACTGCACCACCATTTAATATGAAAATATATCCACTGGTGGATCTTCGACTGCCAATGTCCCCTACCCAATTAGAATCCACATAGCCTTGAATGCTAAGTGATCATTGTGATCCAACCAAGTTACCATGATAGCACAAAGTGTATTGAGATGTACCTTTTAAATATCCAAAGACTCTTTTCACAACATCCCAATGTGGCCTTCCTGAATTTCCATAAAGCAGCTAAGTACTCCCACTACTTGGGTAATGTCTGGCCTTGTATAGAACATTGCATACATTAAACAACCAACTGCACTAGCATAGGGCACTATGGTCATGTCCTCCATCTTAGTAGGATATTTTGGACAATCTTCAACAGATAGCTTCATTCCCTGCAAAACTAGAACAACTAGCTTCTTGCAATCAGTCTACAAAATATCTCCAGAACAGTATTAATATACTTACTTTGGTTGAGCCAAAGCTTTCTGATTTTTCTATCTTTGGTTATTTCCATCCCCAGAATATACCTAGCTACACCAAGATCTTTCATTTCGAACTTTACAGATAATTGAGATTTTAGATCAAAAATCATTAACTTACCATTCCCTATAAACAACATATCATCAACATAGAGAGCAATAATAAGAACATGACCATTTTCAAATTTGAAATACACACAATGATCTAGTTTTGATCTTATAAATCCCAATAAAAAAACAAAAGTGTCAAATTTTTGGTACCACATTTTAGGCGACTGTTTCAAACCATACATATATTTCTTTAATTTGCAAGCCATATTTTCTTTACCATTTTCCACAAAGTGCTCAGGCTGGGACATATAAATCTCTTCTTCAAGATCACCATGAAGAAATGTTGTCTTCACATCCATTTGTTCAATCTCTAAATCATACGTTGTTGCAAGTGACAAAAGAAAACTGATAGATATCAGCTTAGCTACGGGAGAAAAGATTTCACCATAATCAATTCCCTCTACCTGGGAATAATCCTTCTCAACCAACCTCACTTTATACTTTTCAACATTGCCATCTCGACCTATTTTCTTTTTAAATACCCATTTACAGCCAATAGCTTTTCTACCTTCAGGCAAAGGCACCAAACTCCAAGTGTCATTCTTTTCTAATGATGCAATTTTTTCATTCATGGCTTCCAACCAAGAGTTTGAATCAGGCATTCTAATTGCCTCTTTAATAGTCCTAGGCTCATTGGTGCTAGTAATTAAAGCATAGGCACAAGTAGAATCTAACATAGAGAACCCATACCTATCAAGTTGCTTCCTCTCATGTGTAGACCTCCTCACGGGCTGAGGTTGAGGTTGTGCTTCCAATAGCCATCACCAAGTGATCCCAAGAATCCAACAAAGAACATAACAATAGCATACATCAATCTTCATCAATATTCACACCCACTGATCCCAACTGAGTAATCAGCATGTTAAAAGCATTCAAATGATCAGCCACAAATGCTCCTTCCTGTATTTTCAAAGAGTACAACTTCTTCCTTAAGAACAACTTATTCACCAAGGACTGGCCCTAATAAATGTCTCCCAGTCTTTTCCATAAAGATGTAGTCTTTTCTTCATGAACGTTTAGAAGAATGGAGTCTGCCAAATAGAGCCTTATCAGCCCCTTTGATTTTCAATCTGTGAGGTCCCAATCTTCTTGGTTCATGCCTGAAGGTTTCATTCTAGACACAACAATCCAAAGATCATGATCAACCAACAAATCTTCCATTTTGAGTTTCCACAACTCAAAATTGTTGCCATTGAATTTCTCAATTTCAATCTTTCGTGATGTACTTGGAATTGCCATCACAGACTATAATTTAAATTACTAGACTTCTACAAGACTCCCACTGAACAAAATTGACACAAAAAACCCAACCTACCTACAAGGATAACACAACTGTCAAGCTCTGATACCACTTGTAAGGAAAGCTTAAGGTGTGGAAAAAACTCTCCTAATGTCAAACCTCAGAGAAGAATGCAGATATGTCTTTAAATTTTGCAATTACAGTTCATTAAGATGCACATAAAAGAATAACATAACAAAGAAATAAACCCATACAAAATTGAACACTAGATTTATGTGGGAAAACACTTACGAGAAAAAAAACCCACCACACCAAAGAAAAATCACTTGTATTATAGTAATTGAATTACATACAAGTTACAGACTCTCCTTTCAACTGTCAATTTAGCAATAGCAACATTTCCTTGATCAACCTTTCATAGTAGAACATCACTGTTACAATTCTTTCCAAAAGCATACAATGAAATTCACACACTGATCAATCCTTGTTCCAATCGAACAACTCTACCACCATTTGAACTGTTCAACATCCTTCAACCATTACAGAGAGTTCCATCGTTCATAATTTTCTAATTGTATGTTGATCTCCCACAAGTGAATGGTCACAATAGTCCAACTACAAACGATTTACATTCTTCTTCTCTCATTGGTTCAAAGCAAACCATGTAGGATAGTCGTTCAGTCAAAAAATTCCTCAACTATGTCGCATATCGATGAGACACTAGACCATGTCTCACCAATACCAAACAACCCATTTGACAAAAGCACACTACAAAGTCTTCAAACAGTCCATCACTCTAACTTGGTGAAGTCTCCTCAACCACAAGACCATTAGCATGATGAACACTATCGGTGACATACTGGGATATCATATTGATAGTTCAAGTCTCCTCGATGTCCCAAAGAACACCAAGACCACACACATCGGCAAGAGTCACACCAATGTCTAGACCCATCGGCAAGAGTAGCACTATCAGTATCAAATTGAAATTTCACTTTGACAGTTCTAGTAACACCGACGGTTCTTATCAGCAAGACATATCACAGGTCACACCGACATCAACCAGAGTTCTACTGTTAGAATGAGTTTGGAATTTCATTTCGATAGTTCAAGTCATACCGATGCTTCGATTGGAAAGACAGGTCCTAGGTCACATTGATTTGATCCCTTCAAGTCTTTAGAACAAAGTTGCTTGTCGGGATGACATTCCAAGGGTCTCACCAAATTTTCTTTTGCTTTCAGGAGGTTCAAGTCAGTAATTTTGAGGCACATTTTCCAACACTTCAATGGTTTGGTGAGTTGTAGCATTGCATGTTGTTCATTCATCATCTCCTTCATTATTTCTATTTCATTTCAAGGGTTTAATTACCAACAAGGGGCTTGACCAAGGAAAACCCCTATTCACTAACCCTACAACAATTTTTCCCTCTCTTTGCATGTGATTTTGTAGGTCTAGGTTGCAGATTTTTCAAAGAGAAAGATTGGAAATGTTTTCATCAAATTATCAAAGCTATTCAAAGTTGTCAAAACCCTAAGAGAAGCTTGGAGAACACCTACAGGTCGAATTTGACAATTTCAGACCTAGATCTGAACCAAGAGAAAAAGAGCATATTGAAGGCTACATTTTCCTATTCTAAATTTCTAGAAATCCAAAGGTGGACTAAATCGCCATTAGTGTCGAATGAGTCCCACTTCTGAGGCTTAAACAAGAATTTTGAAGATCTGGGTACCCAGTTGTTTGAAACCTATTCTAACAAAGTCTTCTCGAAGCAGGACTAAGTCACCCAACTTGGCATATGAGTCCCAATTGGAAAAAATAGTGAATTTTTCAAGGTTCTAGAGCTCCATTCCATCTCTCTCCAATTTCTAGGTGCACACTTTAAATCTCATAGTTTTTTGTTACAGTTTACTTGCATTTCTAGGTCTTTTTGCATATCACATTGTGTTTTCAAAAATCTTTCATATTCTTAGTTTACATTTGGTAGTTAATCTCTTTTATTAGTTTTCAGCCTTTAGGACAATCCCCTTTGACATATTTAATCTCATTTTCATTGGAATCTCAATGGCTTATTCTTGAGTGAGCCATTAAGATTTTTTTACCTCTCCTTTTAGGTTCAAAACCCTAGAAGTGTAAGAGAAGACCCCTACACAAAAATCTTTGGTTCATGAGTATTATTTTACTAGTCTAGACCAACGTACATCACTAGATGGTTTTGAGTTTATCCTCTAGGGTTTTAGGATACATTTTGTATCAAAATTGTAATCCATGCAATATGTCCATGTATTCACCCCCCTTCGATGGTCCAAAGTCTTATGAAATAAGGTCATGTAGTCATGAAGAGTTCAATAATAACATAATTAAAGATTAACCCTACAACATAGTTTTAGCAAGGGAAAAACAATAATATGATTCACCCTTATTGGTACATGTTAGATACACCTTGCAAAATCATTTTGCTTCGACAACTCATTATTGTTGGTATGGACCATGTCAAACCATTAGTGGAAACATTATTACTAACCAAGCCTATCATAAATCTATGTAGATGTAAAAATTCCTCTTAAGTTACTTGGACACCTATTGCAAGTCATTGAGTGAATAGAAATAAGGTTCAAGAACAAAGTTGAAGGAATTGGACATTTTGAACTTGGCTACCATAACCACATGCTTGAAGCTTGAAAAAAAATCAATAATGGGAAATTCATGTAGAGGTTATCAAGTTACATAGACATAATTAATAGATCTCAAAAAATACATGAGATGGAGCCTTAATTAAATTATATTTGACCAGTTGTTAATTAGAAGGGAACTAAAATATTACAAAGAACCATAGTTATGTTATCTAAAATAAAGTGTAAACAAGACATATTTACTAAATTTTGGGCCATCTTAAATAGTTTGGTGCCCCTAATTGAGTTTGTAATCAATGTACTTAATTGAAACTCAATTAGTGTATTAGGAAAGTAAAATTTAATAATTTACATAATTATGTAAAGATGTACTCTATATTTATTTATTAAATATAGTCCTAACATCCTTAAACTCACAATTAAACATCACATTTAAATATTTCTCCAATATTGGGATATTAATAAACATAAAATTAAGGGCACAATCAAAATCCTTAATATTGGCATGAATTCCATCCAAATGCTAGGATTATCTCTAGCACTAGTCCAATATTATGTGAAAATTAAGTCCAAATCAAACTCACCCTTAGTGTGCAAATGATTATTTTTCTATTTTCTTAGTTTCAAATTAAATATTAATAGCTCCAACATTAGTTGATTCAAGGATTTTATTGTTTTTCTCTTGAGTTTTTTAGTAAGGGATAATACAAAGTAAAAAATTCATCTCATAAGTTTTATTTACTTTACTTATTCTTGCAATATGTATCTAATTATGGATAGAATGTAGTTACATAAGATGCACTTATTATTATTATATTGGAGTTAGAGACTTAATGGGTTGGCCTTCACTCTTGTAACTTGTTGAGAGGATATAAATAGAGGCAATGAGTCCAACTTAATCACTTATTTCAAAAATAATTTGTTTTCTATGAATTAATTCTATATGTACCTTCTAACACTGCCATATATCATTATTATCTTGTTTTCCAATAAAATTTGATTATTTGTATATCTATAAAACTTGTATAAATTAATATAATAGTATGATTACTAAGATCTTATTGATGTAAAAAAAAATTTAATGTTTTCTTTATTTCCAAATAGATAGATAGGTAGATGAATAGAGTAATACATAGAACTCTAGATTGGACACTAAGTTCTTTAAAAGAGTTGGAGATTGGACTAACTAATATCTAATTAAATTAAGATAGAAATAATTTAAATGATTAAGAGGAAAAATGTGGGCAAAAAAATCTTCACAATAATGGATATCTATTTTAGAGAATATATATCCATTTTGGTCAAAACACTCGAACCTTTAAAATATCTATTTTTAAATGTATATAAATGTTATTTTTTCCAATAATTGTGGTCATCTTATTTCAAATAGATATTTGTTATGTTTGAATACAAAATTATTATTCTATTTTTTTAATGAATTTAGGCTTATAAATCCAAATAAAATGTTTGGACCTACAACTACAATATTATGATATTGTGTATTAGTAAATCCGATGATAGCAATATGGCTAATAATATTTTTTATTGAATATTATTTGAAAAAGATAATTTCTACTATTAAATTGAATAGTTTTGGATGAACTCACCATGGATCATGTATTTTTCAATGAAGGACCCTAACAATGTAAGGTACATGGTCAAGATCATGCCTTAAGTGACTTCAGTGGAATGGATGTCTCTTAGTCCTTGAATCCTAGCCAAAGAGGTATTAAATTAGACTCGTTCTCCCAAATAAAATTGTAAAAATAATCTAAGTTTGACATAAAATCATTGATAAAAAGAATTAAAACATTTTATTATTATTTATTAGTTTTTAGACACAAAATATCATAAACTTAAAAGGATCTATTTTTTTAAGGACTTTGATTTTAAAATCTATTTAAAAAACTATGTGATTCTAATATAGACAAATGTGTAGACATTATTTTCTACACATTAGAATAAAACTAAATTATGTTACATTTTTTTTAGGTCAAGTTAGGGCGACCATATAGAAGAGGTTTGAAATTTATACCTTATTGAAATTAAAAAACCACTTATGCACATCCTTTAATTAACCAAATTTTATCATATAGATATTAGAACAAATACATATTTAAAAACTAAAACAATAATTTACATTTCATGTTTTTTTGCAATATCCATATTATACCTAGAAGTTTTTGAAATTATAATGTGAAGTACAACTAACTTTAATTTTTTGAAAATATTTGTCTCTTATATGTTTTTGTCTCAAATCTTACCATCTTTCACTCACCCATTAGAGAGAATATATGGTTTATGATAAAATTCTCGACTTTCACTATTTTGAATAGCTTAAATGTTATGAAAATAATTATAAAATAAAATTTGCTACTAGAAAAATGATCATGGACTTGACATAGAGGTGTTATGATATTAATAAAGAATATGATGAGGTTATATGTTCTTAGACACTTTTTTCATATGTAGCTCTTTCCACTTCTAAATTGTATCCTTCAAATTTATAGAACTTGATTTCTTGTGTTGTACTTGTGTCTAACAAATTAGTGGTGTTCAAAACACTTTTTAGGTTCAAATATAGATAGAGGAAATATTATTGAATTCATTAATCATAATTGGATCCCATAGAAAATATAACAAGATTGTTTACATATAAAATAAAGAATGCAATATATAGATGCTATTAAGACTAAATTGTGATTAATATGCTAAATGCACAATTCTTTTGTTATATAAAGTGATGATCAAAATGACCTAAAATTATGTTTTTTTCATAAGAACACAACTTGAGACCCTTAACATGTAAGCCAAGAAGTTAGAATCATGGTCTTAGAATTTTAGTTTAGAAAATCAAGAGATTTGAAATTCAAAATTGGGAGACAATAAAATGATCTTTGTTCTATTCATGGGATAGAACCTTTTAAGTTGATCTAGTCTAAAGGAAAAAACCCTAATGAATAGGGTTGTCCTTATCTCTAGTGATATAAAAACATGTCAAATAATTAATAATTTTAGTATTAAGATCAACTAATATATTAAAAAAATTATTAAAAATTTAAGATTAGACATTAACCAAATTCACACAAAATAATATAAAATGAATGTTCATAGAGGTGAAAATCATGCAATTTATTCCTCTAAAATCATGTAACAAACTAAATATGTATAAATAAAAAATATAAATCAACTCATGCAAAAAATAGAAAATTCATATTAATGGCAGTTTGAAAAACTCATAGATTTAAATGATTTAGTTTATTGGGTAACTCTTGAAATGAACACATTGAATTATTAACAATTATTTACTATAGAAGATAAATTAAATTGTTTCAATAATCTCACACATTAAATTTCACTAGTTTTACCATGTCTTCTACAAAGGTGTCCAAGTTTGCATGAGAAGTACCTCCTTTCATCACTGCATTGATTGAAGCCTCCTTTAACTTCACAATATTTTCTCGCAATTTCTTTCTCACACAACCTTCCATCAAAATTTTAATTTTACTCTCCACCACCTCCTTCCTTACCATTTTGTATTCATTTGAATCAACACCTTCAAAATCCAAGCCAACTTTCCACACATCTTTGACAAATCTACAATTAACAAATTGATCGGAAAAATAGGGCCATCCAATCATAGGAACTCCCAAATTGATTGCCTCCATAGTAGAGTTCCACCCATTATGTATAAGAAATCCTCCTACAGAAGGGTGGGAAAGTACCTACAACCACAAGAAATTTCAATTTAAAAGGTTTTAACAATTTATAATTAGTTTGATGATTTTTGTTAATCAAAATGTAAAATCCAACAAAAATAAAGGTCCTTGTCATGGCCAATGTGATGTTTAATATATAAGTTATTTATAGTGTGTAATATATCATTCATGTGGCAATTAGTTTTATATGCATAAATATGATACATATGTCAATTAAATACATCTTATCTATCTCGCCCTAGATGTACTATTAGGAGATTGGAAAGTTATGATTAAAATGCTTCTAAATAATATAAGATAGGTTAAAGTTCTTAAAAATATTTAGCCTTTCTTGGTATTGTAGTTTTTTATTCAATGTGTATACTATTACTAAAGGTGCATGTCCATGCTCAACTAGTACAATTTATTGGGCATGCATGATCAATACATATTTAAACTTGCATGATCTTTTTTAGAGTTTGCTTTACGTAGCTTTTTTTTTTGTTAATTTAATTTATTCATGCATAATACTTTTTCTATTATTTTTTAGTTTTCTAATAAAATAAAATTATAAGTAAATTAGCATGTAATTATTATAACATAAAGTGTTATATAATATTATATATTGTGATAAAAATAATCATTTTGACATGAATAATTTAGAGTTGAAACTTATTATCAATAAAATAATTTTCTATATATTTTTCTCTCAATATTTTTTAATTTGATAAAATAATTTTCTATATATTTTTCTCTCAATATTTTTTAATTCATTATAGTGTAAAGGTTGTTATATTATGTTTTCACTTCTTTCAATTAATATTAGAATAGGTTGCAAGAAAATTATTGTGCAAGTATCAAGTAGAGGTGGGTTAAAGTTCAAAGTCATCTTACACTTTTATAAAGAAAACAATTAACATTAATCCAATCTATTAACTCAAATCATTAGAAAACGATGTAAACTAATCAAATGTAGATCTTCTATTATTGTTTTATCTTAATATTTTTAAATAAAAAAAAATTATTTGAATGTTGTTTTTTGTAAAATTGACGCTATACTTTAACTATTGATAAAATACTAAAAAGTAAGGTTAAGTGGGATGTCACTCAGTAAATTTTATTTTATTTATTCAATTTTTCTTGTCTATTTATGACTTAAAATTTTAGTGCATGAATTTTTTTTTTTCACGTATTGAAAACATAGCTATTTTAATGTATGCCAATTTATTTATCAACTATTTATTTAAAATAGAAAAAATATATCATCGACACATAATCTCTTCTCTAGTGCATCATATTTTTTAAATTTTAATAAACTTTAGTAATTTTCTATGTAAAAAAATCAACCTTATATTTTGATATTGATGACCTACTTCCAATAAAAATAATAGAATACATATATACTATTAAAAAAATTATATTCAAAAACTACACTTGTAGATATACAAAAAAACTTTTTAAAGTAAAATGTTATTTACATGAGTAGAAGTTGTCAAACCTCAATTTTTTAAATACATTTATTATTTGATAAATTGTTCCCTAAGTGATGCTACATATCTATTTAGTAGATACTTCCAGTTGAAGAAAAGATGGCCCATGTATCTAATTTAACTAGAATGAATCAAGTTAGACCATATGTTTGACCAAATTTAAATTTTAGTTGGAAATGCTTAAATTCACTCGTGTTGATAAGTTGGCCTAAAGTGTGAGACAACTTTTAACTTTCACCTAAATTGGTTGTTCTCTCCAAATTATTATTAATATGGCTATTGGCAATAGCTACCATTCCAATTTCTCCTATTTACAAGAGAAAACTATGAATATTAGAGCTTCAAAATGAAGACCCTGCTATTATCTCAAGATCTCTAAGAAATAGTGGAAGTAGAATACATTGAATGTGTAGATCATAATGTTGCCAATGATTTGATAGAAAAATAATGGACACAGTCAAAAGATGGAAAATAAGGACAATCAAGCTATATTCACTATTCAATTTGTATTGAATATTTTAATTTCCCCCTATACTATTGGCATGAAAAAATGAAATGATGCAATAGACGCTTTGCAAATTGTATATCAGGGAACTAAAAAAGTTAAATTGGTAAGACTTCAAACCTTTAGAAAATATTTTAAAGTTTTAAGGATGAAATAAGTGGAATACATTCAAGATTTTATTACAAGGGATTAAGGTATTGGGAGACAACTTAGGACTCAAAAAAAATATGTAATATAATATAAAGTTGTAAAGAACATTCTAAGATATTTCATTCTAAAATTTTATACAATGGTGATAGCCATTGAAGAAATAAAATATTTAACCACATTAAAAGTGGTAGAGCTAGTAGGTTCTTTGCAATATCATGAGAAGCATATGCAATGCTCTTTGGAGAGCCTTATACAAGCTTTCCAATCTATTATAAAAATTGTAAAAAACTTTACTAATCTTATTTTTAATCTAAAAACCCCACACCAAAGAGATACAATATTTGTATTACTCCATAAATGAGATATAAGAATGCAACACTCCTCTCTAAATCTCAATAGTAGTTTGTTGCTCTATCAACGTGCAAACAAACTCATGAAACCACTATCTCAATGCTCTAATATATATAAGCTTGTGAGAGATAACACCACATATGGTATCCCAAAACAACAAGTAAAACCACCTAGAAAAAACCATGCCCCCTTTAGTGGATAGCCCAAAAACATGGTGAAAATTATTAAATGCCCACATGACCTTAACATGGGCGCCTAACCCATAGCCAATCACAGTTGGTCAATACTAAGTGCTCCATAACTCTACGATGGCTCTAACAACTCAAACCTAGAACATGCAAGCTTGGGCACCCAAACCAAGATAACATGAAAATAACATGCAAGAACATGCATTTATGGGTGGTCCCCACCTAGAAAGTGGATGCCTAAAAGGAATATACTCTTAGGATATTTTGTAACTGTCACCATAGTGGGTCAACTTCTATGAATGCAATTACAATGTCATAAGAAAATAAATAATAAATATTTTTCCTCTCATGTCCTCTAAAACACTTTCAAAGAACGTGGAGACACAATTATCAACTTAGGATAGCATTTATAATTCCACCTATCCTAACAGAAACATCAACCAAGGATTTCAAATAAGTCAATATTTTACCAAAAAATTTAGCCATTATAAAAATATAGTGTGTGCAATGAAGTTGAGACTATTATACCATAATGTTTTGAAAAACTAAAAGCAAGTTTAAATAGAAGATCCTAGGAGGATTCTGACATTGAAATTTGAGCAAGAAAAACTTGGACAAGGCTGCCAAGGGCACCTTTGTCTAGAAAATATTTTTGCCAAATTCAAAGGTTGGATGTGTGTAATACTGTTTAATTATTCTTTTATGTGATTGTGCAGAACTAAAAGTGAGTAATTTTCTAAAATTTGTCCAATTTATGATTATGTAATGCAAAATGTAAGTGTGCAAATAATTTTCAAAATGCACAAACAATAAAATGCAATTTCCAGATCTAAAATGTAGCAATTGAATGATCCTAATATACAAATTTTGAAAAAAATGATCTTTTTATCTTTTTGAAACAAAACAATGCAATTTTTCACCTTTTGAACTATATGAAGAATGCCTAAATGAATGCAATGAACACTTTTCAGATCTAAAATGACCCAATGAAGATTTTTAAATTCAATTAAGATGTAGAGTTGACCTATGATGACTGAAATTAACCCTATTGCAACCTATAATGAAATATACTATGCAAATTTTTGAATTTTTTGAATTTTTTAATGCAATAATTAATGCCTAAATGAATAATGAAAAACAATACAATGCTAATCTTAGATCTAAGATTATATGCTTCATATTTCAAAAGGTTTATAATGTTAATGTTTCAGGTTCACCAAAATGATATGGTGGAAAAGTGAAACCCTAGGACTTAACTTAGGATTTCATATATTTCCATAGTGTATCATTTAGAATTTGAGGTGGAAAGGGCATAAGATTAACTTACAACCTAGAAGGTGAGTCAATCAATTGTTGGGTCCCAAATTGATTTTTAAGGGGGAGTTTGAAATGGATTTTGTATGAAATGCAATGATGCAACTAGCTAACAATGACAATGTACTACTTCTGATATGAAAACAACAAATCTAGAAACTGATAGAAACAATTGGCTATCAGAAATAGACTGAGATGACTTTTGTGCACTCAAATTTGATTTCCTTGAAGGAATGAAGTCGTGCACATCTTGTCAAGGATTGATTACAATTTGGCTTAGATTTCTTTGAATACCTACAAGTGTTAGTCCTCACAAACAAAATGTATGCATAAACATGAACAAACTCACATAAAACTTGACATGATGCTTTGACAATGAAATGTTGTAATATCTCTGCTCTTGAATGCTCTTTGATTTGATAATAATTGTGTCCAAAAGTGCTTGATCACCAATTGTTTTTAGTTCCTTCTCAAATGATGCAATGACTAGGTATTTATATGCAATTAATCTAATTTCTCAAAAATTAAATCTTGATAGCCAATATCTAAAATTTTAAATTCAAATAATAAAATATCAACTCCAAAATATCAAAAATTGGGGGACAAAGTTTCCCAAAGCACCACTTTCTCAACCCTATTTTGTGGGTTGTAAAGTGTCGAGAGTAAAATATTAAATGTTTTTCTTGGTTTTGTACATGTGATTTCTTGATAAATGTTCAAATGGGCCACCTAGTGCATAATTTAGGAAATTAGGTGTACAATTAGGTCCATGCACATAGGAGGGGGAAAAATCTAGTGTGAAATTGTCAAGGGTGACAATTTACGAAACTACAAAATCATGTTTAATGTTTTAGGCCATGTTTATGCATCATTTTTTGTTCCATGTACAATTGGTTAAATTAGAGCATGAAAAGACTAGGATTGAGGTCTAGGGTTAGGGGGAGTGGCTCTACACATTGTCCCAAGTTCAAATGTATGGTAGAGTTGCAAATCAAGAGGAAATTGTGTAATTGATTAAGCTATTAAGATTTTATTGGCGGCATAGATTGAGATATTAAATAGGCTTGATATGACTAGCCAAGGGCACACCACACCTAGTTGGGTGATGGATGCCACTTCATTACTCCCTTTTCCTTGCAATGGGCATAAGTACTTGAGTCTTCAAGCCATCTCTTTGTGCTTCGCAATGACACTCCTTGCCTCTCACTAGTTCCCTTTATAGTGTCATAAATTGTCACCCTTGATAATTTCACACTATGTTTTACTCCCCTTAATTTATTGGACTTGATTGAACCCCTAATTTCCTAAATTA
The DNA here is from genome assembly GCA_007258455.2 of Sequoia sempervirens. Classification (NCBI taxonomy): domain Eukaryota; kingdom Viridiplantae; phylum Streptophyta; class Pinopsida; order Cupressales; family Cupressaceae; genus Sequoia; species Sequoia sempervirens. The sequence continues at coordinate 59,297 of VDFB02358320.1, read as the reverse complement.
TGCATTTTGAGGCTTATTTTACCAGTTTTCAATAAATTGCAAGCATCAAACAAATGAATTCACCTGATACTTTGTCCTTGACACCTTAAATTCTGAAAAATAGGGCAAGGACTGAGACACCTTATGGCGGAAATGTCCCTATTTTGCTTGTTTCCAAATTTAAATATGTCAATGTCGACATTTCATCATTTCCAATTCAAGTTGCAAATTTCAGTTATCATGATCTAATTTGTGGGAAATTGAATAAATGCCTATAAATACCTAGTTATTGCATCATTCCAAATCTAATAGAAAACCAAGAGAAAAAAAATATTGTCAAGATCAAGTCAAGAGCATTAAAGAGTAGCATTTTAGAGCTTTATTACAACACTTCAAGATCTAAGCATCATGTTAAATCCTACATGAGAACTTGTGCATGTTCATATTATCATTGTTTGTGAAGGCTAACCCTTTTGTAGGTCGCCAAGCAATTCATGTAATTCAAACAAGATTCAATACGTTGAGGTAATGTGCATGAGTTCAGTCCTTCAAGGAAGCCATTGAAAGGTGGTGAGTTGCAACACTTTTTGGATTCATCATTCCTTCCTATCATTTTTTTTATATCATTGGTATTGCCATTATGGAAGTGGAAACACTAACATGGGGTTTGACTAAGGCAAGCCCCTAAATGGCACAACCTTTCTTCTCTTTTTGAATGTGCAGGTTTCAGGTTTGGAGAAGATTGAAGGAAGCTTGAAGATCTATTTTCCATTTTTGCATTCAAAACCCTGTATCTTTTTAAGCCATGAAAACTCAAAGAATTATCCGACAACGATTCAAAAAATTTGCATGCGGAATTAGGAATCTCATATCTGACATTAGATGATTACTAAAATAGATTTGAAATATCCCTACGAGGACATAGATGCCCTTAGGTGGGTCTACCCTCCTATTCAAACCACCTCCAAATTTACAGGACATGTGCATAGGACTCTTCTTTTCTCATATTTGCTTGCAAATCTCTATTACAATTTCTTAATGATTAGAATTTGGTATTTTCATATTAGATCACATAGTCTAATTAGATCAATCAATGCAAATCAATTCCAATTCATTCCTAAGGCCCACAAATATGTAGATCCAAGTCTAGTTGACTCACCTTCATGGTTGAAAGTCAATCTAATCACCTTGTTGATTTGCATCCTAATGAAACCCCTAGAAAAAGCCCAAAATTGATCCTAAGTTCTTTGCATTAGACTTAGGATCACCTTTTTCAATATTTCACCCTCCTCCTTACTGCCATTGCATTTCATACTGAGCATGTTCCTATCCTTAGCCATCTTGTTTTCTTGGTTTAGCAATTATTTTATGTTGTTCATACCTAGTTTGTATGTACTATGATTGGAATGTGTGTAAAATTTACACCCCTAGTTGGTGTGAATGTGTTTGTGGCCCTTGCAATGATCTCCTAGCATGGTGGGATGGACCTAATGGTATCACATGTTATGGTGGTGTGGAACCACCATTGGGGATTGGAGGATCCATTTGGAGAAATCCTTGAAATCAAGTTCAAGGTTGGAAAATGCTTCGAGTTTCAATTGGTGTATTGTTATCTTTATTTTGTAAGATTGTATAATGGAGGACACTTGATTCCTCCTATAAAGTTGTAATAATCTCAAGGATCCTCTTGTTTAGAAGGATTATAAACCAACCACATAAGTGGCATCGATGATATGTTTGCATTTATTGTGTATTAATGTTGGTGTTGATCATGCATTCCATATCATATGCTTTTTATCATTTTTGTAATGTTGGTTAAAATTAACTAGAGAACATTTTAATTTTGGTTCAAAATGAATATAATACTAGAAAACATGTATCTTGGTAATCATTGTATCTCTAGTTTTTTTTTTGTCTTTTGTGTTTTGGGTGTGACAAACTTGCCTCATTGTAGGGCTATTTTGGGTTCTCCTTGTGGCATTGGTGTGAGCAATATGGGTAGGAATCCATCTTATTCATTCTCATTGTTCTTTGTCTTTTTTTGAGTCCCTTGTTGACTCCTCATCCCTTGGGAGTTATCTATTTTTTAATTAGTAGGTTTGGAGATCAAGTGTTAGTGTCCACTTCAATCTCCTAGTCTTTTTTGTCATTTCAAAATCTAAATTGTGTTGTGACTCTTTCCTTGTGTGTCTTGAGTATTGTTCTTGGCATGGTGGTCCAAAAAAGGGCGTTGATTGGCTCATTGGCCAAGACACTAGTACAATCATAAGACACAAATGCAGGAAAGGACTACAACACATTCTTGGGACTCTAGCACTATGCCATGACTCCAACACCAATCTAGGACCCTAGCATAGATGTACGACATAGGTGAACTTGCACTAGTGTCCCTCTGATTCACTAGTTTCACTAGTGTCCCTTTGACTTCTTCGGTGCTACCATCCTTTGGCGATCCGTAATCCTCTAGCCCACTATTGTCCCTTATTTCATTGGATAGAGAGTTCTTTTGACCATCTCTTGGGGACAATTTGTATACAAAAGTTGTTCCCCTTGGCCTAGTGAGTCATCCCATGTCATCTTTTTGTGACAAGTGCCATACCTTGAGGGTTATGACACCTTTCCATTGGGAAGTGTGTTGTTTCTTGAAGTGACCCATTGACATTCTTGTTTGGTGGGAGGATTTTTCCTCCTAAGGTTTTTTATCTTGTGGGGATCTAACCCTTGTGTTAGAGGATCCTTATTGGGATTTATCCCTCTTGGGATTCGTCTTGTTCTCTAGTTTTGGAAAGTTGGTGTTCTTGTTGTCTAGTTGAGATGCGGTGTCTCCTAGTTGTTCCACTATTGGGTAGTTTTCCTTTTTTTGTGAGTTTGCAAGTGTGTATTGGTGGAGATTCAAGGTCGATGATTCCCTCATACCATCCTTGTGGTGTGTTCACGAGAGAATGTGATCATGGGTTAGTACTCAATCATAATTTTAGATGTTTTATCCCTCTCATTCGTCCATCATTGTGAATTCATCCCATGATCAATAATTCGTTCAATGGTGCCACCTTTCTTGTCATAATGGTTATGTTATCTTTTTGTTAGAGTCCTCATGTCATGGTTTTCACATGAAACATGTGTGCACATTTGGTTGTCATATCTTGGTTGTTGTTTCAAAAAAAATGTTGTTCTATCAATTAGCATCCTATTTGTGTGGCTTGGGGAATTACAAACAAGATTGATGATATAATCATATAAAGTAACTTGATTTTTTATAGTTATCTTATGCCACTATGTTTTTTAGTGTCATTTAATGTTATTTGGTATCTATTTTAGCTAGCCTTTAGCACCTTTGGAAATAATTATTGTTGATATTCAATTTTTTACTTTTTTTTGAGTTTTCTAGGAAGTGGCTTATGTATTTAAAGTATTTTGTAATGCAAGGTTTTTAGAAACCATTATGCTAGCTTGTTGCTATTTTGTTGTTGGCATGGTGCTTATATGGAGGTTTTTTCTTTGATTTTTATCCTCTAGCTCATTATTATAGTGGGAAAGAATTGTAAGAGGGATCCAAACTTGACTCAACCTACTTATCTCTTTCTAGTTTTGGTTTCATTTACTTTGGAATCTTTTAGTCTGGTATAAAAATGATTAGTAGGAGAATGGGTGCTTTATGGCCTCAGTCATAGAACACCACTTTTCTCCTATCAACCTTCAAATATGCCCTAGGATTCCAAATTGGATTAACTATCAACACAAATGTGAGTCAATTCTCAACAAGGAAGACCTAGGGGGGGTTCTTTAGGCTTTGAAGGGTTCACCACCAAGAAAAAGCTTGGAAAAGATAGCTTGACATTCAACTCACAAAACCAAAACCTAGTAATGTAAGCTAAATGATGGATGTAAATGAAAAAAAGAAAAAGTAACAAATAGTTAGGATTTATGTACCTAGGAAGTTTGAAAATGTAATAAGTATTCTAGAAATGCAAAAATGCTATCAAAATATGCTAGGGAGGACAAAGACGCCTTTACTGTTTTCTTAGTCCCGCTGTTATTTTTTCGGGGGAAATGTGAAATCTTCCAATTTCATAACAGAATCTGAAAGAATCTCTACAAAATACCCTCAGGAGGACTAAGATGCCTTTATTGCCGACTTAGTTCCGTCTTGAATTTCTGAAATCTCTGAATGTGATCTCAAGGCTCAATGTCTGCACTTTCTTCTTCTCAAATCTCGGGTCCTAAAACTTACAAATCTGGCCTGTAGGTGAGTTTCTGTGAAGATGGCAACTTTACAATGCAACTTTGCAACTTTGCATTTCAAATGATCTGAAACCTAAATATGCAAACACAAACATGCAAGAGAGGAAAAACTTGTGGATTGTTGGTAAATGGGTATTTCCCTTGGTCAAACCCCTTGTTGGTAATTAAACCTTGGAATGAAATAGAATAATGAAGGGAAATGATGAATGAAAAAATTGCTATGTTGCAACTCACCAAACCCTTGTTATGAAGTCTGTAAACTTGTGTGAAGTGGCTAGCTTGAATGTAGATCTTGAATTTAGGTAGTGCTTGATAGATCTTAACTTGAATTGCTTGCTTGAATCAAAACCCTACATCACAAATGTTAGCTCAAAGACACACATGATGTAAGAAGATCTTTGATATGATACTTGAATCTTGATGAACTGCTCTTGAATGCTCTCTTGATCACAAATTTTACTATAATGCATGAATGCTTGAATGCTTAGATGAAAAATGAGAGAAAGAACCTTGTATTTATACTTATCTATGCTTAATATCTCGAAATTACACCACACCAAGCCAACATATGAATTCATTAATTAAAGGAGGCTAAATCCCACCAAGATTTGAAATTAAATCCCGAAAATAACTTGAGGGGGAATAGGACGCCCTAGGTGGTGTCTTAGTCCTGAGGAATGAAACTTGGGGCACATACTCCACAAAGGGGCCAATTTAAAGTGCATTTAAAATTAGGGTCCCAAGACCTTTGAAGGACAAACACGCCTTAGGTGGCATCTTAGTCCTAGTCCAAAAATCAAGGACATAGTCATAATCATTAAATTATCATTTACCCTTTGATGTTTGTCGGGATTAGCCATGAAAAGATAAAATTTATTAGGCTTATGGATGTAAAAAAAGACCAATTAAGACATAAATAAAGATAAACAAAGCAAGGCGGGTCCAAACAAGTGTGAAAATGCAAAGGTATGCATTTTCCTACACTATAAAAATTAAGTTTGGTTCAAATGTAGATATATGCATTAGTTTCAAAGGTTGTTGATAGTTGATTGTTTCTCTAGTTTCTTAGCTGTGTGTTCAAGTATGATAATTTGGTTTGTCTTATTAATGTTTTTTCAATTGTATTAAGGTTGAATAATCTACAATATTTGTGTAAACATTATGGATTAAAATTAATTTATATCTAGATATATTTGTAGATTTTGTGGGTACATATATATGTGTATAATTGTTGATTTTATTTTATGAAAGACTATTATGAATATAGAAAAAAAATCCTATCCTTCTTTTCCAATTATGAGATAAGTTTTTAGGAGTGAGATCTCTATTGGACTTGGCCCTAGAAAGATATGTAGAAATAGGAGAGAATCCTAAATTAAAAACAAATAGTTTTATGTTGCCAATAAAGTCATAAAGATAACTGCTCGTTTTGAATTATTTTATAGTAACATCTTGTTATTTTATGGAACAAAATAAAGTACCACAATTAAATACTAAATTGAATATCATTCTAGAATCACTACACAATTAAACTAGTTTGAGAGGTGGTCACTCATTACTTTTTGTAGTGGCATGAATTTTCACCCCTTGCAAATTCCACATTTACGTACCTCCTACCTTAGAAAATTTGAATCCGATAATGCAATTCCACGTCCTTCATTCGCTTCCCATCCACTTGGCAGTTGTTTTTTGTGTTGGTGGAGGATATTTTGTTGGGGAGACTAGCATGACACATAGACTTATGCATGGTGAGTTGTCGTCTTGATAGGATTCCTACCTTTAGAATCCGCAGAGGTGTTACAATTCTCTATTAGCGACGAAGAGTAATGCATCTACTCCCTTGACTGACCTCAAACGACTCCTTTTCCCCCAATTTTAACTTCAAATGCATATCTCATTCATTCAACTCATCTTCTGGGAATTCCACTTGATCATTCTCACTTCTACACACTTCATTCACAACATTATCACCTCCATTGAAGCTGCAAGTTGGTGCTTTGTAGACTCGCTCTCCTCGTTGTTCTGACAATGTCAACATTTTCAAGCTTGCAAGCTCACTCCTTCTCCCATTTTCCTTCAGTGCACATGGTTGAAGGTGATATTATTCCATCTTCCATTTACTTAGCATTATCGTACTGTTTTCATAGCATATTCTTGTTTAGCATAGTGCTTAGTACTTTCACTTTTAATACCTTTCTTTATTGCTTTTCTCTTATCGTTGCAATATTGGTTGTCCATAGAGGTGGAAACACCAAAATGAGAGACTGACTACAACAGTCCTCTATACACAGCCCCAACATTTTTCTATCATATGTGTAGGTTACTCGTCGAGTGAAGACTTTGAAGATATCAACTTGTGGGTGCGAAGTTGTGCTTTCCTCACCCTCTTTTGTCAATTCATAGATTAGATCAAGTTAAAGTATTCTTCTTATTGTTCTGTTATTTAGTTAATTTTTTCTTTTTGTTATCACATTAAACTATTATTGTTAGGTTTTTAGTAGGTTTTCTTTGAGTTTCAACTATATTTACACTCTCTATCCACACGAACACTAGTTCCCCACTGAGACGCCAACACGTCATGCTGTCATCCGTATCTCATGTTGTAGTCCTTTGGCGGAAAAAAAAACACTGAGCTATTTGAATAGAGTGTTGGTTTAAGGATTTTCATTGGGAGGGAATGGCCACCGCTAGTCAGCCGACCTGCCACCGACAGTATGGTGTGGGGCCTATAGGCCTATGCCGCAGGTACCTGCAGGTACCCTCCTTTAAATGTGCACAAACTTTTAAAATTCGCCCCCATAAAATTTGAACCTACTTTTTTATTTTTTATTTTTTAAAAATTTCCAAATAAATTTTTAAAAAAACTACCCTTTTAATTTTCTACATTTTTTTTTAAATTTTCATGCTCTAGGGACCATACAGAGTTGTACGTCCCTGGAGAACAAAAAAATTCCTCAAAAGCTCCTAATGGCGAAATTGGACAAATTTATAGTCAAAATTTGTGCAAACGACTTCCTGGACGTAGAAAGGTCGCTTTGCACCAAAATGCTTGAAAACATAGCTACCCTTTGGATCTGGAAAAAAGGAATCGCTTCAAACCCTTGTAGATCTGACATCTGGAGTCCAAATCAAACCAAACAGAAATTCAAATCTGACTTTCTCAACAACTCTAAATTCAATGGTGAAGTTATTTTTGCTCCAAAATGCACCTAAAAATGCCCACCTCCAAAATTTGCAAAAGAGCAAAGGGGATTTAGATATGAAGCCTACAACCCTTGTTGAAGAAAAAAGTCTCATTAATCGAGAAGGGGTTATTTGAATCCATGCTCTGATACCATGTTAAATTTTTTAATAACATGAGCCATGATCAAAATGAACAAAACACCTTCCACCCGAGAGCTCTACAAAAGAAAGATTTGTTATTTCTCAAAAAGAAAATAGTTACAGAATCAATAGACTCTCAAGAAAATATGAAAGCTCGAGATATAATTACAATGAGGTTTGAGTGCTTATAAGAGCAAAACCCTAAATGAGAAAGGGATCATATCATGACAAGTGTCAACATCACATGAGATGAGACATAACGATCTAATATTAGCTCAACTAATAAACCATAAAAGCACTCCTAAGTTTAGCTTAAGTGCATGAGAATAAATTAGACTAATAATCAATTAAAGATTAATTAATTATTAGCTAATGCATGATAACTCTCAACACTTTTCACCCCTTTAAATATCAAACCTATCTTAAACAATCTCTTAGCTTGAGGTAGATTAGGGTAGCCTATTGTTCTAGATCCTCCTATGACCTGGGGTCCTAAGTAGTCGATCCCCCTCCTCTACATTTTGGTGAACCTAACATGAACTGTTTTGGTTCCATTTTGTAGTGTTGAAGGAATTTTCTCTCATGTTCTAGGTGTGTGCATTATAGGGTGCCTAGCCTTGCAACCCAAACTATGACCTCTAGCAATGTAGCTAGAAGAGTCCTTGAATGTTGTGAAGTGAACTTTAGAATAGGTCATTGTCTAATTGTTAAACCCTTGGGGGATTCTGAGAAAGTATTTTTCGGTGTAAGTAAAAGATGGCTTCTTTCATGCATCTTCCCATCCCTTATGTGCAACCTACGAATGGGTCTCCTGCTATAACCTTTACCTCACAGGACTTTCCAATGAATGCTAATAGAGAATCCTCTCCTTTATACATTCCCTCTTGTATTAATGGGAATATCGTGATATACATTCTTGGTGATCCTATGTTTCGAGTTAATGTTATTACAGAGGAGATTGTGTTAATAAACTTTCTACTTAATGATGGGTACAATGAATCTAAAAGGATAATATGTACACATGATGGGATTTTCATCCCTCCCATCGGTTCTATCATCTTTTCAATCCTAGTTGGGCCCAGGACTGTGAATTCCCTTTTCAATATTATCCTAGGGTCTAACTTGTTCAAAGTGAAGCTAGGCATTCCTTGGCTAGTTTTCATGAACACAGGACTGTTGATCCATAAATGTTTGAAATTCTCTCATGAGGGCTCTGTGCATGTTATACATGACACTAGGTACAAACCCCTAGTGTTTTTTGGGGATTATTCATTAGATCACTTATGGGGGATTATTCATTAGATCACTTCTGGCCTACCCTTATTGGTCTACTTCCTCCCAAGATGGACTTGTTGTATCATACTTACGTAAAATACAAGAATGGGGGCATAGCACCGAAAGTGACCTATCCTCTTTCCCCTTATGTTATTTCAATAAAGGCTTCCATGATAGCACAACATCAAGTTGCCTCTGCCTCTCAAAAGTAGATGAAGTTTTCTCAATGCTTTCTTCCTCTAAGGTTCCATTTGCTTTTGCCTCCTGTCCTATTGCGACACCCTTGACATCTACCCCTATGCATCTCTTGGGGAGTTCGACGGCGCCAGCTTGGCGGAAGGCCAAGCGTCAAGTGTTCGACCTTCCTTTCTTCCCCACGATGCCTTAGTCCATCCTATATGGTAAGGGGAAGGGTCCCCATGGAGTTGCCTCTATGTCTCGGCTGTCATGTCCTCCTACTACTCCTACCCCTAGGGTAGTGAATGGGAAGAGGCTCCCCACTAAGGTGCTTGATTCTACTTCTCCACCAGTCGTGGTGTATTTCTCTGCATCCCTTCCCTTGTTTCTATCCAGGATTCACTCCCTCCACTGGCAACGATTGTGATGGATACTCCGATGAAAAAACAGGAGCCTCCTACTCCTCAAGTTGAAACCACCTTGCATGTGAGCATAAGCATGAGAGGAAGGCTCTAGCCACTGAGCATGCTACTTTGCAAAAGGAGGAAGGGGAGCCGACACCTCCTGTTTTGATGTCTCTTGCTATGTCCTCCTCTTTTGCCCCTTCTACTTCAGTTTCCATCACCTCAATCTTGCTTTTGGCTCTCCTTGCAAGCATGGATGGCCCTCACCCTAAAAGGGTGCAAGTTTTCATTTCTCCCTCAATTGAGCCTCCTCTCTTGATGTCCTTTCCAAACATCCTACCTTTTCCTAAGCCTGTGGATATGTTGAATACCTTGATGGTGTCTGTTGCAGTTTTCTTTGCTTCTTCCTCGCCTTTCACTTCATCTATGGGGATCTTGAATCCCTTGATGAAGCGCAAGCTAGAGGAAAACCCTACTTCTAATGGGGGTTGGAAGAAGGGATCACCTTCTTTGGAAGTTGGTTCGCATTGGCTTGCACCATCCTAGTGACGGAGGTAGCCCCGACATCCCCTAAGTTCATCACTGCCCCTGAGTCTTTCGATGAGGTTGGCAGTGGATCTCGAGCACCTCTTTCGTCACCCAAATAGTTAACACATGGCACTCCAATTAAGTGTGTGTTTGACTTAGTGGATGATGTCCCAGCTCCTTGTCAGTGATTTTTGCAAAATCGATAGCGTTTACCTCACAAGAGTTGTGGAAGAAGACCTTGAGGGGACCTCTTCCTTGGATCTAGTAGCAGGAGAGTCATAGGGTGCTCCTCTTGCTATTCTACCCTTGCGGGCTCATCCGCCTTCCCCTTATGATGATCTAGATTGGGAGAACGATGACCTCTTGGCTGATAAGGACTAGGAGGGCACCTCTTCTTTATCTGTAGATTATATTTGTATGTGTGTCGTGTTTCTCCCAAGCTTATTTAATGTGTTCCTGGAGGACCCTTGTCACCCTTGTAGGTGCTTGGATACAGGAGTGTTTTGTGTTGTGAACTTATTTTATTTGTTACATCATTTTTCTCTTGTGCCTCAATTTTTGACAATTAGGGATGATGCAAAGTGTTGGGGGTATTTAGGCCTCCCTTTCATGATGACCCATTTTTTTATTTTTATTTTTTCATGTACTTCTCTTCACATGATCTAATATAGTAGGGGATTGATGACAGTTCATATGTATTATTATATTATATCTATGATTAGTTCTAACCCTGAAATACTAGACCCCCCTGTCTCTTGATTTCTTTGTCTTTGCTTATGTTTCCTTTTTATCTTTCTCTCTTCTTTGCTTGTTTTTTGATGTTGTGGTGCCTATGTGTTGTCTCTCGTGTGTGTGAAAACATTTCCACGTTTACATCCCATCATGTATCGTAGGCCACAACATCACTTTCTTCTCTCTCCTTATGATGTCACATGCCTTTGTGTTCAACATGCGCCATCCTAAGGGGGAGCTATCATACTGCTTCGATTTTCAAAAGGTGTATTCAGTGGCCAACAAATCCCTCATTGAAAGTCCCTTATTTTTCAAAACATTGCATTCTTCAACAAGGACCCCTTGCAGAATTTTTCTTTCATCACGGATTTGTAAAGAAAGAATCTAAAAACTTTCCTTTGAGAAGGGAGTAATTTTTTTGATGAAGTCTAAAAACTTTCCCTTCTGAGGGAGTATTCTTCCTTTCAAATTCCTTGATGAAAGAGATCTCTCAGAAGGATTCCTTGATGCTAGATCATTTGCGAAAAATGTTAATGCCTTTCAAAAAAGCATCCCTTGAGTGGACCCCTTTCTTTTTGAGGGTTCCCAAGGGACCCCTTTGAAATCTTCTCCTTCAATTGTTGACTATCTGTGTGATTGTCTGTTTGTCTACGTGCATGGCTTTTTTCTATCTAACATGTTTTTTCTACAGATTAACATGTTGCTTTGTAGGACTGAGCACCTATGAAGTTGCTTTTTCAAATCGAGCTTGGAGGACTTAGCACCTCAAGCTTTCCTTGTAAGACCGAGAACCAATAAGGGCCTATTAGACTCTATAGAGCCTTTCACATATGTCCTCCCTCAAGACCAAGCACCTAGAGTGCCTTCTTTGTATGATTGAGCACCTGCAGGGCCTTTTATTCACCTTTTGTAGGTCTGAGGGCCTACGGTGCATTTGTTCAACTCTCCTTAGGATCGAGTACCTACGAAGCCATCTCCTCTTCCTATGCTTTTGAGTGTGTTAGATTGCGGTTTGCTTCCTCAACAGTTCAGGTATACATTTCTTAGCTTTCACTCTACTTTACTGTGCATTCGCTGACACTTATGCTCGCTAAAGTGGGGGGAAAATGTAATGGCGTGAATTTGCACCCCTTGCAAATTCCACATTTACGTACCTCCTACCTTAGAAAAATTGAATCCGATAATGAAATTCCACATCCTTCATTCACTTCCTATCCACTTGGCATTTTTTTGTCAATGGATGATATTCTGTCAAGAACACTAGCGTGGTGCGTGGACGTCTATGTGTCACACTACCAGTGTGACGCATTGTCGTCCTAATAGGATTCTTGCCTATGGAATCTATAGAGGTGTTACAATTGTCCATGGCGGCGAAGAGTAACATCTTTTCTCTCTTGACCAACCTCAAACAGATCCTTTGACTCCAATTTCATCTTCAAATGCCTATCTCATTCATTCAACTTATCTTCTTGGAATTTTACTTGATCATTCTCACTTCTACAAACTTCATTCATAGCATTCTCACCTCCATTGAAGCTACAAGTTGGTGCTTTGTGGACTCACTCTCCTCGTTGTTGTGAAAATGTTGACATTTTCAAGCTTGTGAGCTCACTCCTCCTATTTTCCTTGAGTGCACATGGTTGAAGGTGATATTATTCCATCTTCCATTTAATTAGCATTATTGTATTATTTTCATAGCATATTGTTGTTTAGCATAGTTCTTAGTACTTTCACTTTCAGTACCTTTCTTTATCGCATTTCTCCTATCATTTGAAATATTGGTTGTCCGTGGAGGTGGAAACACAAAAGTAGGGGATTGACTGCAACAATCCTCTATACACAACCCCAACATTTTTTCGTCTTATGTGTGTAGGTTGCTCATCAAGTGAAGACTTTGAAGATATCAACTCGTGGGTAGGAAGGTGCACTTTCCTCACCCTCTTTTTTCAATTCATAGATTAGATCAAGCTAAAGTATTCTTCTTGTGATTATGTTATTTAGTTACTTTTTCTTTTTGTTATCACATTAAACTATGCTTGTTAGGTTGTTAGTAGGTTCTCTTTGAGTTTTGACTATACTTTATGTTCTCTATCCGCACGAACGCCAACGTCCCACTAAGACGCTAGTGTGTCGCACTATTGTCCATGTCCCGCGTTGTAGTCTTTTGGCAATGAGCTACCTAAGTCGTAGTCTGAACTCTAGAAACTTACTCACCTGACTTCCTGAGACTCTTGAGTTGGCAAAAGGAAAGAGGCAGAACAGTTGTCCTTCCTTTTCACCCCTTTAAACATCAAACCTATCTTAAACAATCTGTTAGCTTGAGGTAGGTTAGGGCATCCTATTTTTCTAGACCCTCCCATGACTTGGGGCCCTGAGCAATCGATCCCCCTCTACATTTTTGTATTGGGTACTCTAATAGGAAGGAATGCTCTTGGGTTTTCCCATTGAACTTAGAGATTAACAACCTTAAATCCTATAGAAATATTCATTCAATGGTATAGTAACATGACACCAATTTCTTTGTATTTTGTCTTTTTGTGTCTAAGTGAATAGGCTAGTGAACCTACCTAGTAAAAGGTTTTTGTATAGGTAATTTATCATTCGTGCTCATTGTATCCATTAATCCAATTAGAATTTTGGGACTTTGCATAATTGTTGCATTGCAAAGGTATTTTCACTATCATTGTCTTATGCACTAATATGGCTAGATTCATTTTATATTGATTATATTGTAAGCATAATTTCTATGGATGGATGATCTAGTAAGGATAGTAATTGCTGGTGTGAAGTTAGATGATAGAGAAATATGACTTATTCGATAGAATTGATATAAAGTGGATATTAATGTGAGTTGAGCTAAATGTATATAAATATTCAACCTGATCTTTTTTGAGCACTAACATGGGCTGATAGATAATTATCATATATGATGACCTTAAAAAATGTAGCCTTTCATACCTACTAGGAAATATATAATGGGTTGTGGAGAACTAGTCCAAATCTATAAATTTATCTTAAGGGGTCTATCCAAAGACTTCAACCAATTATTTTAGTTTTGTAAGAATTAAGGGTTATAGGATAAAGGTCTCAATGTGACTATGCAATCAAAGAAATTATTTTTCATAGGTAATTGACCTAGCATTTGTATTAATAAGATGAGGGCCTATAAGAGTTCTAGCATGTCTATGTTGAGTCACAAATCATTGGTGGAGAGGTCTAAAATTGATATTTTGATGCCTTAGAATTTTTGTAGTACATTTTTTCTAAAGGGTGAACTTAATTGGGTTTCCTTAGGTCAACTATTAGGCACTATTAATTGACGGGAATTATTACAAGGAACCTTGTTAAGATATGGATTTAATTCCCACAACTTATCCTTATAAGAACTCTAAGGTAAGTCATTTAAGATGAGTGAAATTTAAATCCCCAACTAAAAATATAAAGGTGGTTTATAAACACAACCATTATATGTAGAGGTAGTTTAAGAACCTTGTTCTTGACAATGATTCATCTAAGCATGTTGAATTGATTCATTAACATGAAATTATATGATTGTGTTTTTTCATGTACATGATCTCCCTTGGTTAAGCTACCCGTATCCTCTTTAGGGAAACTATTTATCAAGGTTGGGAATATGCGAGGAGTATGCCTCGATAATGTGTGTGACAAACTAGAACTAGGTGTAATTTTTGTATATGTTATCTTAATCTAGTAAAGAGAAAGTTCTTAGACTTAATAGCTAAAATTCTAGGAGAACAACACATAACTCCAATCCCATTTGAAAGTAGTCATGTAGATTGTCCTAGTGAAGGACACCCCTAAACCCAAGTCAGTAAGGGAGGGTCTAGGGAATGGCTCCAAGGTTTGAGGTTGTTCCTAAGAATAATCGTCCCTCCCTCTTAAATTTATATCATCCAAAAGTTGGAATTTGTATCAAATGATTGTAAACCCACCCTTCCAATTAATACGTCCCCACTATATGGCTCTAAGTCAATAAAAGGAAATCCATCATTGGCAATCTTAACTTCTTTGAGGCTTGCAATATTTGACTTTCCATTCAATTTTAGATGAAATTTTAGAGTGACTATCATTGTGGTTTAATTTTTTGTGAATGTGCAAGAAGGCCTCTAAAGTTGTCTAAACTAGAATTCTCAACTTTGTGTTGGAAAATATGGCATTGTTTCTTGGCTTAATGATAAGTATGAGAAGATGTAGGTTCACCTCAAGATGCTTGAGAGGTCTATTCTTCCTTGTATTAATGGTATGATTAACTTGGCCATGACATGGCTATGAATTAGTTAAGGAATCCTTCTAACTTTGCATTTAATAATGATGTTGGATTAAGCCATTATGATATGATGGTGTAAACAACTCTTATTAGGTATGGATGCTTTGACTACTCGTAATATGTAATCATATTTGTGTTGAGATTATGACAATATTCTAGATGACCACCTTACCCAACTATCAACCATTAATGTTAAGTATTACCAAATATGGTAAGGTGTCTTTCCTTTATAGATGTATGATGGATAAATGTGTGCTAAGCTTTATGATCATTAATACACTAAAATGTTATGTACTCAAAAGGAGGATATTTTTTAGTATTACTATAATGGGTTTAATTAATGTTCTAATCATAAATATTTTTTTTGAATAATAATTGAAGGAAGTGAATGAAATTTCATTACTTTAGGAGTTTGTATTGGTTTACATGTGTACAAATAGAATTCAACTCATGCGAGTTCAATGTGTTACTTATTTGTTGGATTTTTGATCCATGACCTATAGGACCATTATATAGTTTAATGGATGTATTTGGAGTAATGTAACCAAATTAATTATCGTAGGGTGTAAACCCTTCTGATAGCATATTTTAGATCAATGTTCTAGTACTTTCTAAATGTCACAATGCTTAACCATGATTGATATGACAGTTACCTTATTGGCATCACAACTAGATTTGAGAAAGGGAATCTACAAGGGCATAGGTAGATGATATTTTTTCTCTTTGTATAGCTTGTCCCACTCATCTTGAGGTGATCACCAAAATTATGATACCTATGACTTGCTTATTAATAAGCTTATTTTTATTCCTAAATGATAAGAGTTAGTGAGCATGTTCTACTAAAAAAGCATTTGACCACATCATAGTGTTAGCTAGGTTTCACTAGTAGCATCTAGGTGACAAATGTCAAGAGCTACCCAATTTCATCGGGCTAGCCAACTTTCACCAGTAGCATGCAAGTGTTGATGTTAGGGGTTATTTATCTCGAGTTAAGTATTGACATGGGTGTATCGAAAGAAATGTGTGTGCCTCATGTGTTGTGTCTGCCTAGGATATGGCTCTTCAAATTTTGATTGTTAAATCAATCTAGGTGATTGATAGTAGATACATTAGAATTAGGTGAGGTAAAGCCGTATGACATCCCAGTCATATTTATTCAATTATAAGATGAACTGAATACTTAATGGGATATGAAAATCTTATTAATGGCCTTACATGATGCATGTTGTTGCACTTGTGACCTTATCAATGATGACAACAAATAGCATGGGAAGCTTTTCTCATCATCACATTTGGTATTAATCTCAAAACAAGATGGGAACTACAATGTAGTATGGGATGCACTAATATTCCTCTTTCTAGCTTATGTGTAATTAAGGATTATGTGTTAGTGAACTAGGTTAAGGGGAAGATATTTATCGTAAGGTTGCAACCACCTTCCTTTTTGTAAGCTAGTTACATTGTGTATACATGATGTATGCATGAACTGATCACTATGTGTATGCATGTGATAGGTACATGAAATGGTCATTATGTGGTTTGTTGTGTACTAGTACATTGATGGCATGGAACTAACATCTTGCAACCACCTTCCTTTTTGTAAGCTAGTTACATTGTGTATACATGATGTATGCATGAACTGATCACTATGTGTATGCATGTGATAGGTACATGAAATGGTCATTATGTGGTTTGTTGTGTACTAGTACATTGATGGCATGGAACTAACATCTTGATTGGAATGTATTGACCTCATACTATTGTATGTGGATTGAATTAAAATCATAAGCTCAACTAATGGTTGAGATTGAAAATCTCATCCTAATGGTGTGGATGAAGTCTTTCTATTTTTGGTACATGAACTATAATGCCTCTAATTCCCAAAAAAAAGATACTTAAGTAGGGCCATTATGAATGAATCGTCAAGGATTAGGTTTGGGTTTAGGGATTTGTCTTGTAATACAATCTTATTTAATGTTGGATTATACATTTATAGTGTAGAGCTACTATCCTTACTATGGTTGAGTAAGATCATTAAACTTGTTTTTCTAATTGAAAATAAATTACTTGATCGAACAAAAAGATATTAATTGTGTAATAAAATTTTAAAAATTATAATAAATTAATAACCACAGATATTATTGTGTAATGTAATAGAAAAATGCAGTGACTGCTTTTGAACTACTATAAATCATTAAATGTTAAATCTAACATGCTTTAAATATATGAAATCAGATTACTCGACCTTTATAGAAAATACTGTTGCCTTTGTACTGTGGAAATTAACATCTTTATGTAAGGTAAATAGTAAGTAGTAACACAAAAATCTCCTTACCTCCAATTGGTTCGTCCAATTAACAATCAAGGCTCGACCCTTGGTTCGATCGATGAAGCCCTCTGGTAAATCCACAGGTTTGCCTTTTACCATATCTGATCTGAGAACCCACAAGAAGGGGTATCCACAAGCCTCTAGTCCAAGAGCCAGTTCATGCAATTGCTTTTCAGATTTTACAGCAATGCTACCAAAGGAAACATATAACACAGACCCCTGCGCTTGGGCATCTAGCCATTGGATGCAGGTTTTATCCTCTTCCCAAGTGCTGTACATGGAATTCCTACCCTGTAAGAAATTTGGAAGATACACAGGACCTACTGCCAAAGCAGGGCATCCATCAATTCTAAGACCCGACTGTGCCTCTTCACCTCCTTCCAACTCATCAAAAGTGTTGACGAGCACGTAGTCTGCTATATTTTGGAATCGAGACTCGTAGAGAAAGGCACTGTAAATGCTCTCAGAGATGTGTTGTTCTCTGTAGAAGGAGGGTAAATCGGTTGGTCTGATAGGTGGGAGTTTTCCAGGAAGACATGTTATTAGTTTTTCTCTGGATTTCAAGTCCTCCTCTACAATAAGAATGCAAACCAATATTAGAAAAGAACATGACATGAAAGTAAGTGAAATAAAAATGATCATAGGGCTTCATCTTATAAAGAAAACATGAAAGAAGGTGAAAACTTTCAAGAGTATTAATATAAAGATTGTTGTTTTAGTTATTGTGTATATTTTTATTTGACGTTTTATCATCAGAAATCACCGATGATGGACCATTATATACACTGTGAATAGATTATTATATGTGATCTGATATATTGAAAAAAAATTATATATTAATATTACGCCAACTGTGAAATTATAGTCATGTCAATGGAACAGATGTGCTCTGTTTAATTGTAAATAGCTAATACTAATTTTTAATTTCTTAAATGACAATGATAGAAAAGTAAACCTGTTTTGCTCTGTTTTTACATTAAAACAACTCTTTTAAATACTTAAACTAATGTTTTCACCTAAAGTAAAGAAATGTTATCCCAGAATGCATCAAACATGAATATTAATCTCTATCACTACTGTTAATTCTTTTCTATAAGGTTAGAATGCTGCCGCCAACATTTACATCTCTATATTTTTCATAATACACTACTTTTCTCTATATATCACAATACAAAGTTGCTGAATACATGCGTTTAGGTAAAGTAGATTTCTACAAATATTGAAGAAGTCTAGAGACTTCCAATACTAGAGAGTTCTAAAACTAGCACTTGCACCCAAGGGAGGCGCATGGAATTCGCCGATAGTATTATATAGTTACCTGGAATTTATGGCTTGCTTCTCTCATTAGTGTTCAGATATGTTTGAAGGAATTATTGAGCCCATTAGTGTTCAGATATGTTTGAAGGAATTATTGAGCCTTTCTGTGTAGAAGACTTTTATGGAATTTATATACTTGATTCCACTTATATTTTCTATAGAATGAGATCCAAAATTATACAGAATCATTTTCTGTTTCACACATTCAGGAAACAAATTACAAATATAAATCTGAATATGGGTTTCTAGCAAGGCCACTAAAAACCACAACTATGCAATAGGATATTGTCTACTCATACTTGATGCATTCACTACACATACAAAGGACAGCTGCCTGAAATCAGAAACCATCTCCATATTAGAGCAACCCAACTTGTTCAGATATGTGAGAGACTTGAGCTGACCGAAATCATCAGAAACCATCTCCACATTAGACCATCAATACATGTTCAGAAATGTGAGAGACTTGAGCTGACCGAATCCATCAGGAAGTCTTGAGATTCTTGAGCAGAATGATCTATCCAACATCATTAAAACTAGCGATTGCACTTTTTGTGTACAATTGGGTACGCCGAATTTTTGGTTGGAATAGTTATATTGTTTGAAATGGGTCAACCTTAGTAAATTTGAAAAATATAATTTGATAATTATTTGCTATATGCGACAAGTGGTCATTGCAAATCTTGAGCACTTGTTGTATAGTTGTAAAGGTATTTTGTTATGTCATTTTGAAATTATTATTTTGAAATGCAACTTTTTTTAATTTGCATGTAATAGTGAACATAATGGTTGAGTATCAAATTGTTTTGTAATTTTGGAAACAAAATAGTGTTAAATGACTTGAATGATGTCTAATACACGTTCTCCTTATAAATGTGTATACCAGCATTGTTATATTTATGAATTGATGATTTCATCAAGGCTCGACCCTCAATGGTCCAATACTTATGGTTGGGGGTTAACATTTTTAAGGGAATTGGATTAAAAGGGGATATACTCTTCTAACTTTGAGGCTCTGCATCTTCATCAAATGAATCATTTGTAGATTTAGAGGATCTCACTAGGGCTAGAGAGCTACTTGATGGGAGGGAGCTTCTAGATTGCAGGAGAGGAGTTGGAGTACCAACAATTGGTGCATTCTTTGAAATTAATTCAAAGTTTTCAATAATGATAGCCCTGCAATTTTGTAAAGTGAAAAACTTAGTAAGAGAATGCAAGGGGAAAATTTAAAGAAGGAAAATTTTATGGGAGTATGTTGACGTACGTAAATTTGTGAAACATCTTCGAGCTATATTGTGTAAGTAGGACAATAGAACCTTTTACTAGAGCCTCCTCCAACACAAGATCATTGAATTGGGTAGGAAGTAAAGCATGATGGGTGTGCAAACCATCAGAAAGTTCAACACGGTATTTGAGAAGTTTAGAGTGAGCCTGTTCAATGGAGTCAATGGATACAACTTGCAAAACAAGGGTCAAAGCAGAGATACCTGCAAGAATATCTGCAATGGCATTTGTAGTCAATGTTGCCAGCATTTTGAAATATGATAATTAGGTTTTTGGAAATTTGAATTTTGTTAGCAATAAGTTTGGAACCAAATTGAAAAATGCTAATTTGTGAATGCGGATAATGTAAATTTGCCACAAAAGAGGGAAATTTGTGGAAAATAGGATGTAAGTTTGTACAATTTTGGTAAATGCTATTGGTGTTTTCGAAAAAGTTCAAGAATATGTGTTGTGATTGTTTTCTTTTTATGTAGAACTACAACAAATTTTCAACTTATTATGAAGGGAAATTTTCAAATAAGTTTGTATCGTAAAGATTTCTATATAAATAAAAGAGAGTCATTGTAAATGTATAAATGTAGGAAGAGAAAGTTTCCACTTTGAAATGAACCAAGCTAAATTTATTCATCGACGGTGTAAGATCCCTCGGGAGACGACCAAAGTGATCACAACTGTGCACGCGCTTTGTCTCCTAGGCATTAATGCGTTGTGAAATTTCAATCAACGGTGTATTCTTCATCAGAGCCCTTACTATACGATCAAATTTATCACAGTCGTTCAGTTGTTTCCTATGGTCTTTTCTCCAAATTAATGCGAAATCTGATTTCTGACAAAGCGGGTATTAATGTGAAAGCAACACAATGAAGTCTTTTCTTTTCTAGCATTTGTTGTTTTTTCCTTTGACACCGATCCAATTACAACACAGTTACGTGTAAATTTCATTTTCCTCGTTGGCGTTTCATCTATTGTCACGTGTGATTTGATGGAGATAAACCAGTCCAGTCCATGAAGAAAGTGTATGGCAATATAAAATTGCTAAATGTACAGTAGGGGTAGAGAGAGATGGAAAGATAACAAAATAAAGATAGAGGGAGAGATGGAAGAAGAAATGTAGAGAGATAGAGATAGAGAGGAAAACATATATAGATATAGAGTTCTAGGAAGAGGGAGATGGAGAGAGAGATAGAGAGGAGAGAGGAAGATAGAGATAGAAATGAAGATAGAGGGAGAAAGATAGAGAGAGGTAGATGGAGAGAGATAGGGAGATAGAGAGAAATAGAGGAAGGAGAGGGAGAGATGGAGTGAGAGAGAGATAAGGAGATATAAAGAGAGGGGGAGAGAGAGATAGAGAGATAGATGAACAAAGACAAGTAGATATAGACAAATAAAGATGGAGAGATAAAGAGATAAATAGGGGAGATAGAGATAGGGAGAGAGAAAGAGGGAGAGATAGAGATATATGGGGAGAGAAAGAGAGAGATAAAGATGTATGGGAAGAGAGGGAAAGAGGTAGAGATAGAGAGATAGATAGGCGATAGGGACAGAGGGAGGGAGAGAGGGAGGGAGGGTGACAAGGGAGAGATAGAGAGGGAGGGAGAAAAAGGGAGAGATATAGGTAGAGGAGGGAGAGAGGGAAGAGGGGAAGAGAGGGAGAGAAGTAGGTAGAGGAGAGAGAGAAGAGTGAGGAGAGAAAAGTATAGGAGGGAGAGAGAAAAAGATCAGAGGAGAGGGAGAGGGAGAGAGATAGGTGGAGAGGGAGATATAGATTAATATATAGAGAGGGAGAGGTAGGGGGAGAGATATAGATAGAGGGTGATATAGACAGATAGAGAGGGATAGAGAAAGATATGGATAGATAGGGATGGAGAGGGAGAGAAATAGAGATAGAGATATAGAATAGGAGAGATGGAGTGAATTGGTTTTAGTGTATTATTATGTGTAAAAAATTACTTTATAACAAAAATATAATAAAAATAGTAACAAAATATGAATAAAAATAAATGTATTTAATTATTTATGTTTTTTTTTAATTGAAAGTTCTTAAATATTATTAAAATGATGAAATAAAAGTAAATCTACTTTCTTTATGTGGCAAAAACTCTTAGAGGTTCATGGAAAGTGCATGAGTAAAGAAACTAACTCTAACTCCACCATCAATTCTATTCTCGACTGGATGCCGAAATGGTGGAAGGTGGAGCCTACAAGGAGTTATGTTTTATGAGGCAATAGGTGTAATGCAATGAGACTCTTTATTCATGATGCGTCTACTTGGGGCATATGCATACAATGACATTAATGTCATGAACAATGAAGTGAAAATGGGGAAAAAAAAGTATAAAAAGCATAAACAGATAAAGGATATTGATGATGACAAACAACCAAGATTTCTTTTTTTCATCTTTCACCCCTTCTCCAACAAGCTATGTTATTGATTTACCATATTAGGTTGCCTTGGTTTATAGAGGGAATGCCTTCAACAAAAATATTAATGTTATATATGTCAATTTTTATAGATTTTTTAATTAACAAGAATTATTTAATTTTATTGGTATTTTCTTTGTGTGCTATAAATAAGTGTTAAGTTGATGGGTTAATTTTTTTAATTTATATATCCTATAAGAAAAATTGTTTTTAATAGAGTATTTGTATATTTTTTGGGTTGTGTCTTTTTTAATTATGAATTTGATTCATGACACCTTGTATTCTCGTTAATTTTACATAATCATAAACATGGAAAACCTTGGCAAATCAATTTCTAACATCTATCATCAAATTGTGAGTCAAATATGGTATTTAATTATTTCAATTTCCACATTTAGTTTTTATTGAATATTTCCAATCCTCACTCAATCTAAATCAAATATATGTATTATCACATATTCCTATCATCAAATTTTAAACTAAATAGAATATTTATTTTATTTTAAATTTCATATTTTTTTTATTTAATATTTCCAATTCAAATTCATTACTCTAAATAAATTTATTTTATCAATATAATTTAATTTTTTATTTTTTTTTCTTAAAATTAAATCTATTAATGTATTACAACTAATTGGATTTAAATTAGAATCCAAAAATGACATGACAAGCCCATTAACATAAAGAATAGGGCAAAACCAAAGCTTTCTTTAAATTAAAATAAATATTTTAATTAATACTCTATTCAATTTGTAATCCTTTCTTAGATAAAACCTCTTTTATAAATTAATACGGATACTCACGCCCCTCTTTATGGACCCTTAAAATTAAAATAATATTTAAAAAAAAAAACCTATTTTTTGTCGCGAAATGCTCAGAAAGATAAAGGGTTGTTTTAAAAGGACACGGTGAAGGATCCTTCTCGGAAAGTAGGCAATGGATTTGGAGGTTCATTTTCAATGCGGCACGTTTTTGGGCCCTTCCATTTGGTATGCAGAATAAGTTTAAAGCCGATGCATAGAACGGCGTTAATGCCATGAAAAATGACAGGAAAAACCTCTCTTTGATGTAGCATGGTCACGCTCAGATTTTAGCTTCTAGAAACAGTTTGACATTATCAAATGTTAGCGATATAAACCAATCCAACGAAATTAGTCAGCGCACATCCAACCCAGACAAAATCTGTTGCAATCACCGACCACAATTCAATCTTTCTTTAGAAGACTTTGAATCAAATACAAGTTCCCAATTATATAGTTCCTTCTTCCAGCCTTCAATTTTTTTAAAACATTACCAGTTCACCATTTCTATGTATCAATGGGAAATCCCGTGGTGCGTTTTCCCCATTATAGCGGGCAAGAATTTGAAGGTAATCAAACTTCTGGATTCAGATGGGCGTGAAAGGCGTATGCAGGAGCTCCAAATCAGTGCAAATGAAATAATGCAGAGGTACCCATAAAAGATTGTGGCACAAGCTGAATCGTTTTATATTGGAGAAAAAGTTCCTGTTTTATTTACAATACGAGCACAGAGGGAAAAACATATATTCTAATCGTGATGAGAATCTAACAAGAGCGGAAAAATGCGCTCAAACTTGGACAACTGGGGAGGACGGAAAACAATGACTACGTTAAGGTCGTGGCCGTGGTGGTGCGGAAACAAGAGGACGAGGTCCTGCAAGTGAGAGGAAATGGCGGGACCAAAGTGCAGCGGCTTTCCCCATGGAAACTGCACCTGGTCCATCCCTAGCTTCCACCATGTCACCACGGAGAAGCTCCGCACTGCGCAGGGAATGCCCCTGTAAACCTCCAACCAGTCTAAAACAGATGCACATGGTCGTTGTTGATCATGCGTAGACTGGTGGCAAATTTCCGGCAAAAAAACGAGCGGCCCATCTTACTTCCATCGTCTCCAATCCTTTCTACACCGTCGATGGCAAAAGTGAGCTTGCTCACTTCAAAATTCGATGTTGACTGGAATGACTGTACACCTTATTATTAAATGCCTTCGATGTTGTTATTAAATGCCTTTGATGTTGACTGGCGTGGTTTAAAAGCGATGAACGGTCAGAGTGTGGAGAGTCGTCTCCAGGATGGCTTCCGCTGTCGATTTTAAAAACTAATTTGATGCAGTTCATAGTAGGATACGCCTTC
Source organism: Sequoia sempervirens (assembly GCA_007258455.2). Classification (NCBI taxonomy): domain Eukaryota; kingdom Viridiplantae; phylum Streptophyta; class Pinopsida; order Cupressales; family Cupressaceae; genus Sequoia; species Sequoia sempervirens. The sequence goes on along the minus strand of VDFB02358320.1, from coordinate 34,844 downwards.
GACGTAAATAAGTGAAGTGGCTACAACATCATTGAGACTATAATATCATCCATTGCACTTTCACCATTCACTATACCATCAATATTAGCTATTCCATCGCTTTGAGCTACATGTTGCTTTATCTTCAGCAGGTGGGGATTTGCTTGGGTGCTGCCTCCAGAGGTGGGTTGGGGATAGGGAGTGGTGCCTTCAGAGGTGGCTTAGAGATTACAGCTAAAACTCATCCTGCCCAAATTGATAGAGCACATGAAAGTGATTGAATACAATGCAGACATTAAATTTGGTACTAAATATATTCGCAGACCTGTCTTTAAAATTGAAGCCTAGAAATTCATACAAACGTTGATGTAAAGCAAGGGAAATGATTTAAGTTTGGGCTCAGTCAAAGAATGTGAAACATAGATGTTTGTGGAGAAATGTGAGAGGGGAAAAGCATTAAATGCAGACACAGTTAACAGATGCTAAAAAAACCCAACTCCACACCTTAGTCGACATGGGTATTCTCACGAGGTAGTCGCACAACAAACAGGTCTTCAACTAGTGTTGTCCCAGCCTGTGCGAAAGTGAGAGCTTTGGAACAGAGTATTCGTAAAAGCATGAAGGATATAGGAATTTTGTCAGATGTTCTAGTTGGTAATGCTCTGTTAGACATGTATGGAAAATGTACATGCAAAGACAAGGCACACTAAGCCTACTGTTTTCCAGAGGAAGTCAACAGAAATTAATTCAACCTGTTCTACTGTAAGGCTTGTCTTTCTCTTAGCTGTGTTCTTCAAGTTGCCAATGTTTTTTTTGGGCTTTCCCTTCATAATATTGCGCTGTGTCCTTCACATTGCCTAAGTTTTCCCCTGTTTTGCCTCCATACAAAATAGTGAACTAAAAAATTAATGTTATACCATAGTAGAATTTTAATGAGTGAGAGAGAGATGGAGAAATGTATAACGTCGTTGGCAGTACAAATGGGCTCCAGTGGAGCGAAATTCAAAGCAAGAAACAGTATGACCCATGTCATAGGTACCATGACCATCTCTGCAGAGAAATTCAAGAACAGATTAAGAAATGGAAAAAAACTGAAATGAGCCTGGGCCTGTAACAAGGAATGGTTTGAGTCTTTGAGAAGTAGTAGAATAAGATTTTTCAACATCACATGCCATCAATAATTATTAAAAAGGATAAAATATTAAACATAAGGTGATCAGTGAGGTCTTTCAGAAACCCTAAATGGGCCACCAGACAATCAACACGGCATCAGTTCTGTCCGCCCGTCTGCTTTCTTCATCACAAAGACCATTTCATCCCTTAAGAAGATACACAAAAAAACAAAAAATAAAAATAAAAGATGCAAGAAACCCTAATCGCCCATTTATCAAGAATCCCACTAGTTAAAGCCAATTACAAGAAAAGTGTGGGTAGAACCATTTGGCACCATGGCAATACAACTTGCTATGTACTGGTAAGCCTACCCTTGTCATTCTAGGCACCACATTTAACCCTAATGCAATGCACATCAGTTCCGCCCAAGAGGCATACTTGAATGCGATGCAAAAGAGTTGGTAAAGGATGCCATTCAAAACTATGGATCTGCTATGCTATAACTACAGAAGCTAAAAACTATTAATATTAAGCAAGAAACAAAACGCTCAATCGGATTGAATGCTCAGAAGATATAGATACATTCATTGACTTATCTCAGAAGTCCAGACATAAATGTTAAGGTCTTCATCACCGCAAACGAACCAATCTCTACCCATTAACAAAGCAAATTTCAAGATCTTTTAATACAAAAAAATTGCAGATTGATATTGAGAAAAGATTATAAAGAAGTTTCTACTTACAACCAGAAACCACCCAGCGACAGGACAATCTAATTAAAAACACATTTTTCCTGTTACGGACCAGCCACAATGAACAAAATGAAGGCCACTCGATGAGGATAGTTAATGGTAGCTTGCACGTTTCAGAAATCATATACGAGTTGTGATTTTTATTTGAAGAAACAGAGGACCTTATAAAATCGCGGACTGTAGAGGTGGTTAATTTATTTTTCTTACTATAAACAAGGTCTATGATAAGGACAAAATGTGCAGAGATAGATATTACTACTAATACAGAGTATGATTTTAAATAAAGAATTTGCAGGAAGGATATGAGAAATTAGGAGGACAGGTGAAAGGTTGGCGTGGTAAGCAAGTTTACTTTTTGAAAGCATTTGTTTTAATTCATACAGACCACATTTTAATAAAAATAAAATATTAGAAAATCTCTAAAAAGAGCTCAATTAGCCCTGGCACATTTAGTTTTCATGAGCATTTCTCCCCCACACACCAGATGTTTCTTTTGAATATCGAATAAGTTTTTTTTTGGTTTTTTGCTTTAGTTTTTGTTTAATTAAAGGTAAGAATAATGTTCTAATGTATTTTTTTAGTTATAAATGATATACTTTTTTGTATAATTAAGTCTGCATTGTTAAATCATTTAATTTGTCTTTAAAATTTTGAGAAGAAAATAGTACGTTTGGGATAGGTCATAAAATTTTAGAAAAAAAGGAAAGAAGACTCAAAAGAAAAAAGAAAATTGAGAAGGAAAAAATAGACATGAGCAACAAGAAAAAGGTCATAAAATTTTAGAAAAAAAAAAGGAACCAAAAGAAAAAAGAAATTTGAGAAGGAAGAAATAGAAATGCAAGTTGAAAGTCTTTGAAGGGATAAGAGGAGAGAGAGAGCATGTATTAGGGACACATGAGAATAATAGTGAAAGTGGCAAGGAAGGAGGAGGACTCAGAATAGTAGTCTATACTCTATAGAATATGACAGATTGTAGAATACGATTGTGATTATAAATCTGATCTAGAAAAGTAAAATTGTTTAAGCAAAGAATAAAAAGAAATATTTTCATTTTAATTCACATACGAGACTATTTATAAGATTTTTAAATTCGAAGACAGACCACTACAATTTATGGCACTGTAACAACTAAAATTTAATCTAAGTTGATTAGTATTTAATTTCTTTTAGTTAATTGACCTAGATTATGTTTAGGGAGTGTGTTTTTCCCTTTTCAAATAGCAGTTAAATGTTGTGAGCAGATTATTTTCCTGGTATGATTTGCTTTCAGTCAGTTCAAGGAACAGTGAGTGTGCTATAGGCTACTTATTTTGCTGAATATTAAATGTGTTTTAAGTGTTTTTCCTGCTCTTACAAATGTTTGATATAATACTGAGATAATTAGTGATAATAGATTTTTACTTATTGCAGCAAGTTTTTGGATTAAATTGTGTCAAAAATCTTTGTTTTAACGTTTTTTTGAAATCTTTAATAGACCCGATGTTAATTTTAGACCGCTCTGAACATTCAGAGATATTGAAACTGGAAGGCACATTAGTAGCATCTCTATATATCATATAATCAACCGAAATTGAAGTATGGAAAATTTCGAAGCACTACTGCGGGATGTACAAGCAACAAACACTAAAACAAGCACATTGGGTGAATAATATAAACACTATTATGGATCTTCCACAGAAGAATTTATACAGTTACGCTAAGTTCAAGATAGCTTAAATTGCTTATCTAAAATACAAAAAATATATAATTTAATTTCCTTTAACACCTGCCGTGCACCAGAAAATAATACACAATAAGATGTGATTATAAGATAAGTACCTTTGACAGGAATAAGGCCGTGAGAAAGAAGAAAGTTAGCGTTTGTCTGGATAATGGCATATGCAGTACAGGTAGTCCAGAAAAGAACTCTGGGCACCCCAAGATTTTTAGCTACCTCTGCTGTGCAGGATAAAAAGCTATCCGAAACAATGCAAGTGATTGGCGGTACAGATTTATCTGTTGCAGTTAACACACTTTCCAAAGCAGGGCCCATACTTTGCAGCGCAAGGAAAAGGTCACCAATATCGGAAGCTCGGTCATATTCTGGCGGTAAGCCATCTGGGATAGTTAAAAACCGAAATTTGAGGCCCCTTTCTTGAATCTCACGGTCACGAGCAGCTGCATCTTTGGAAGCTGCTTTTAAGAGGCGCTGATCCATCCATTCAGTAGTAACAAAGGTTATGAAAAATCCTCGCATGGCCAGCAGCTCCGCAAGATTCATCAGTGGATTGACATGGCCTTGTCCAGGACACGACACAACTACTGCGTGCAAAAGAGGCATCATTTCTTCTCCCTCAATAGGCATTATGTCTTCAAAGTTCAAACCAGAGCATTAACAAGTCCAGAGCATAACATGTTGAGTACCAAACCCAAAACTTGTAGACCCGTGTACTAACCTGATCTTCGATTGTTCCGTGTTGGCCACTCATACCAAACCCGAGGTTTAGTAGGTACAACCAGTCGGGTTAAAAATTCAGAAATTTCTGTTAATTTTTTGTACTTTCCGTTCTTCAAAATTTTATGAGATTTGATCATGTATAATTTTTTAACGTAGGAAATGGGTTAATTTTTTTATTATCCGATTTACTGTAGCATTTAATATGACAGTTAATTAAATTTAAATTTGGAACCTGTCTCTTCAAAATATAATCTAACTCAAATAAAGAGACTCAGACAAACATATTCAAACCATCAACCTCTGACTAACAAGCATTTAGCAGCCGCCTCTTCATCTACATATACAGTATAAGATTTGATCAACTGGTTGATTGACGGCCAAGATTCATTATGGATTCTAGCTGCAGATGTGGGGTTAAAGGGGATGTTGCCACCACTTTTAGGACTCTTAGCTCAATAGGAAATAACTTACTTACATGCGGTAGCTTTGCTTCTGTTAGAATTGGACTTGACAAACATACGTCGAGGCACGTTGTAAGTGATTTTTTACATGGTTTTCGAATATCAAAAACTTCAAATCACAGCTCTTTCAAAGGTGTTTTTCTTGGCTGTATTATAAATATGTTTATTTTTAATGTATTTTTTTTCTTGTTAGTTCCTACCATGGAACTATAGTGGAAGTTTCAAATGTTAAACAGTGATTAATCCATGTTCTGATGGTTGATAAGAATTCAGTTTTCTTTTAAGATTTATTTCTTGTTTGTTAGTTGGGTCAGTTACTATGTTAACAGAGAGACAATTTGAAGAGTGTAGCTCTTCATACAAGGTGTCTCATCAATTGAATGAATGTGTTGATGAGGTTTGCATTAGCATAGATGACCCCAAGATGTGTCAATCATCCATGGTCCTTGCTTTGAGTGAAGTTAAGTATGAGACATTCATTTGTGATGAAGATATGGATTCTCATGGTATGGATGTTAATGTTTCTGAATTTGAGCACTTCACTTGGACCCAACATGCATCCTGCATTGATTATGAGCAACAACAACTTCCCCAAGTTGGTCGTTTTTTGGCTGCTCATGTTTCTCATGTGCTTGAGCTTCAAAGTTTTCAATTTGATTTGTTTGAGAATGAGTTTCTCTCTACAAGTCAACGTGATGAAGAGACATCTTTTCCTTTTCCATGTGAATTGGAAGCATTTTCTTTTTTCCTTGATTCATGTGAGGCAGTTAGCAGGCATGAAAGTTTGAGCACTTCACTTGGACCCAACATGCATCCTGCATTGATGATGAGCAACAACAACTTCCCCAAGTTGGTGATTTTTTGGTTACTCATGTTTCTCATGTGCTTGAGCTTCAAAGTTTTCAATTTGATTTGTTTGAGGATGAGTTTCTCTCTGCAAGTCAACATGATGAAGAGACATATTTTCCTTTTCCATGTGAATTGGAGGCATTTTCTTTTTTCCTTGATTCATGTGAAACAGTTAGCAGGCATGAAAGTGTCATGGTTTCCATGTGGTGCTAATCAAAATTCTTAGTTTCTGCCAACTAGTACAAAATCAAAAAATGTAGTGTGTGGCAGTGAGGTGGCCTACATTACGTGGTTACCATGCGGTAGCAAGTTCAAATATGGAGCAATTTTTGACTTGTTCGGGGGTAACCATTTGTTTGTTCTTGTAGGAAAGAGGCTACTTTTTCTACTTTGGTGTGGAAAAGTAAATTTTGGGTTGAAGGACATCAGCTCCTTTGACAGGCTAGTGTTCAACAAAGGCAAGCACTAGTTCTTCCTTTTGGTAGCTTGGGACCACCAAGTGAAAATTTGAAGATGGGGAATTCTCAGGGCCCAATGGATAAGGCATGGTTTGCTTTCTCAGAGATGTAGAATCTTGTCATCCTCCACTGAAGCATGCATCCCCAACTAGAGCCACTAGTGGCACCTTTTTTCTTCTTGTGCCATGCCCCTTTGTAATAAATTCCCTTGTTACTAAAATGAAGAAAAAGTGGTTAGGGAGATGCTAGCATATGGTTTAGGACATAGAGCATACCCACATACACTTTTCCAATTTCATTCAAGGGTAACCCTTAAGATCTCTTTGCAATGGAGAAAGAGATCTTGCTAAGGGTTGTCCTAGGGGCTGAAGATGATCTATTAAGGGGTTCACCACCAAGTTTTAAGTTGGAAAAGACAATGAAATGTAAAACCCTAATTGAATGCCAAACAATACTAAATGACCTAGAAAATGCTTGAAACAACACAAAAAATGATAAAACTAAAATTGTGCACCTGAGAATCCGGAAAGTGGTTGGATGAAGGTCTGGAATGCTAGAAATTCTACTGTCAAAGTTGATTGGGACTCATTTTCCAAGCTGGGTGAATCAGTCCAGCATTTGGGAAAATACACTAGAGCAGATTTTAGCCAAAAGGGTATCCAGATTTGTAAAAATCTTTGTCAAGCCTGTACAGTGGGACTCATTCGCCACTAATGGTGAATCAGTCCACTTCTGCTTTTCTAGAAATTCTAAATATGTTTATGTGCCTCTCAACCTGCTCTGATCTTCCTAATTGGTTTTAGGATTTGAAATAGCAGACTTTTGTGACATGTAGGTGATCTCCAAGACTCTTCAATGCTTGATGACACTCTTGACAACTTTGAATGATTTACAACACTTCTTCAACCTTGCTCCTTATGAAATTTGTAACCTAGCCCTGCAAATCACACACAAAGGAGGGGGGAAAATGTTGGGGGATTAGTGAATAGGGGTTTACCTTGGTCAAACCCCTTTGTTAGTAATTAAACCTTGAAATGAAAGCAAATATGAAAGGAGAATAATGAATGAACAAATAGCAATGTTGCAACTCACCAAACCCTGGCAATAAGGTGTTGCAATAATGCTTGAAATGGCTGCAATGGATGTGGTTCTTGACTCTAGCTTGAATGATATGGATCTTGAATGTAATCCTTGCTTGAATCACAAAACCCTACACCACAATTGCTAGCACAATAAAAAACATGATGCAAGAAGTATTTGACATGATGATTGATGCTTGAAGAATGCTCTAATATGTTTGATAATCTTCCCTTAAATGCTCTTTTGAATGCTCAAATTCTCTTGTGAACTCTCTTGAATGCTAGGTGTTGAATATGAGTGAAAGAACCTTGTATTTATACTCAAGTATGCAAGAATTCCCGAAATTACAACACTACAAGCCGACATTGGATCTTGGAGAATAAAATCCAGCCAAAGATTTAAATTAAATTTGATTTTAAGTTAAACGGGACTCATTCGCCATTTTGGGTGAATGGGTCCCACCTAAGGGGACTCATTCACCCAGAATGGCAAATGCGTCACACCTTAGGAATTTGAGGTGGGTTTTTGGGATTTTGGAGTTTTAAATGCTTTTGTCGGGATTATCCTAAAAAATACACATAAATAAAGCTTGTGGATGAAAAATGGGGCCAATTAAAGCATAATAAAGACCAATTATTGATGATAAGCCTAGAAAAGTGTGAAAGCACGTGTTACAACACTTCACAACACTTTGAGATATAAGGAAAGATTAATGGTAAAAGAGGTTATTTAGGTGTAATTCGTTAACAAGACCTTAGAAAAGTGTGGAAGTGGGTTACAACACTTAAGCAAGGTACCATTTAAATCCATTTAGTTCACAAGGGCCCAAGACCTAATGTGAATATGTTAGGCATATTGCAACACTAAATCAAGGCCAAGTTAAGAGGACCTTTTTCCACCATTACATCTAGCCCCCACTTTAGTGAGAGGAGGAACTTGCTTCAAACTCACACTAAAGTAGAACAAATGCCATAACGATCAAGGGGGCTTCAAATGTACTAATGCCAATAAGATAGGACAACTATGACCAAGGGGGGTGTGTAAGCCCCCAGGACCAAGGTCTTATGGCAAACTAGCATGAGCACAAAGGAACATGCATGAGCATGATAAAGAGCAACAACAAAGCACAAGCATGTGTTGCTAAAGATGAAAGGGAAAAGCAAAACAAAAAGATCGAATCAAGCTTCGATCATTTGTCCATCACAATGTGGATCAGATCTAGGTTGTTTGTCCAAAAAATGCATACTCACTCTAAGGCGACAAAACTTCAGGTTGTATGTCAGGTGAAAAGGCCCAAAAAGGTGAGACACATACACTCATGGCTGGTATACACTCACACACACAAAAGTGGCTATGGGGAAAGTCATGCCTCGGTTGGGCTTCCCACTCAAACCATACCAAAGTTATACATCTTGATAACTTTAATAAGGCACCACACAAAAATGATTTTTGAGCTTCATGAGACAAGAAAAACTTCATATGCTTGGAGCTCATGAACAAATAGGATGGCTCCACAGGCATGCAAGTTGTATTATGCAAGATGGCCATATAAGTACAAATGCAAAATGCAAAGAATGTTCAAAGGAGTCTTGCTTAGTTCATGCGAGGTCTTTAACTTAGGGAACATTGTACCTAATGTCTCCAAGAGAGGACCAATCAAAGAATAGAAAATTTGCAACTTAGGGGATGTAGTGTGTCACATCAAGCCACTAAGAGGAATGCAATATGCTAAGAGATCATGCTCATGGACATCACACCCAATGTCATCCACAAAGGGATAAACACATCGTATGAAGGTAGGAAGACTACACCATGAAAGAAAAATCCAAAAGAATAATGCCAATGTATTCCCCCACTTTAAATGAATTGCTAAACACCATTCTATGAGCGATTACTTTAAAGTAGCAAATGATAAATACAAACAGAAAAGAAGACATGAGAGCCAACTTGGAAAGCCCTATGCCAAGTCATATGTTTCTGAGTAAAGCTACGTCATGCGAGAAAAAAAGAAAAGAGAGGGGTTTCCCCCAAAATGAAAACACCAAACACAAAAGGGATTTATGGATTTGAGGTCAGTATGTTCTTGCTACAATGTTTTTTAGAGTGTCGGGACTATCATCATTCCCCAAATACACATAGAATTGTCCAAAATAATGACACAAAGAGAGTGAAAACAGAGAAAATCCTTTTGGGTCAACATGGAAGAGACAAGAATGTCTCAACACCTCGCGTCATCCCCAAAAGGAAAACACAAGAAAAAATGAAAAAGAAAGAGAGGAAAGAAAAGATTTTGGGTCAACATGGAAGATACATGAATGTCTTAATGCCTTGTGTCATCCCCAAAAGTAAAACATAAGACAAAATGAAAAAGAGATAAAAAGCGAACAAATAGAAGATTTACAATATCTAGAGAGAAATAAAGGTACAGATAGAGAAATGTCACGAAGAGAGAGAAAATCAAATATAACATCATGGGGGATCACATTACACACATGCAATCACATAAAAGAAAATTGAAAAATAAATAATGCAAAAGAATAGTAAGGCACAAGCGAGTCAACCTATGAGGTCATCCACCTCCCAGTCATGTTCATTGTATACTGAAGGCGGGAAACTAGCCAAAGGGACAAGAGCAAGTTCCAAACTCAGAGAAGCACTAGGTTCAATATTCTTTAGAAGAGATTTGTCATCTAAGCTCATGGAAGAGGAAAACAATGTATTCAATTCATTATGCACCTCTTCATCAATTTTAGCAACCTCATCATCATCATCCAAGTTGATCACAACAAGAGGTCGTATGATAATGTCTTTGGAAGAATTCAACTCTTGTTGCATTGGATTTTCTTGTTTCGGTGGAGAAGAAGGCTAGTCATGTAAGGTTGGTCTTGTTGCATTAGGACAAGTGAATGTAATTCTTATAGGTGGTAAGGTAGGAGATATAATGTGCGATGCCACATAGGAACTAGGGATGCTTGTAGGATTACCTAGGGAAGGAATCACATTACTAACTTGTTGCATTGTTGTTGCGACTTGAGGAGTGGTATAGGTAGGTCTTGAGGCTATTGTTGTGGGAGGAGGAATTTGAGTTCCTCCTTGGCTTGTAACATTGCTTGTTGGCAAAGAACAACTAGTGGTTGAGGGAAGATGTTTTCCAAAGATCTCAACTATGTTTTTCACAAGGTCAAGGCCATCTTCACTTTCAAACATGTGGCACAAATGTTTTCTATGGTAGGAATTGCAGTAGTTGAAATTTTTTCCAGGCTTATTTGATGTTGTAATTTTGTTAAATCCTCATGAATATGAATGATGTTTTCTTGTGGGATATTATCGATTCTTGTGTCAACATTCATGGTGCTACTTGAAGGCAAGGAATTGTTAAAGATGTTGTCCATGCCTAGTGTACTCTAGTGTCAATACTAGGAGTGGAAGATATAGACAACCTAAGATCCACAATGATTGTGCTATTGCGGGATGACATGAGTCTTCGAGCTTTTTCTCACTATAGTATTAGCAATAGGACACAAAACCCTCATACAAAGGCTACTAAATGCAGGGTGAATGCAAATGCAATGCAAGCTAAGAACAATGAAATACTTGTAACTGAAATTCTGGAAACTGAAACAGAAAAGCATAAATAGTAAATAGAGACTTAGAAAATGAAGTTTAAAAGCCAGAAAATGCATTGCAAAATGTGCAGCGAGACTGATTCGCCCAAGGTGGCGAATGAGTCCCAAGGATGATTTTTTTCAAAAAAAATAGAAATTTTTAATTGAATTTTATGCTTTTTATGTTTTCTGATGCAAATCTTAGATGAAAATGCAGAATTTGACTAATTTTCAATGAAATTAGATGGAACAATGCAAGCTATATGAGCTTTTCACTAATGCAAAAATTGAAACCTTGGAATGCAAATTAATCAATGTAAAACCTAATGCAATGTTATTATGCAAGCCAAATCTAGGATGAAAATGCACTCCAAATTAGAAACTTAGTGTTCTAAATGCAATTTCACCAAAATGAAATGAAGAAAAAGTGGTTAGGGAGATGCTAGCATATGGTTTAGGACATAGAGCATACCCACACACACTTTTCCAATTCCATTCAAGGGTAACCCTTAAGATCTCTTTGCAATGGAGAAAGAGATCTTGCTAAGGGATGTCCTAATCACTGAAGATGATCTATTAAGGGGTTCACCACCATGTTTAAACTTGGAAAATACAATGAAATGTAAAACCCTAATTGAATGCCAAACAATACTAAATGACCTAGAAAATGCTTGAAACAACATAGAAAATGATAAAACTAAAAGTGTGCACCTGAGAATCCGAAAAGTGGCTGGATGAAGGTCTGGAATGCTGGAAATTCTATTGTCAAAGTGGACTAGGACTCATTTTCCAAGCTGGGCGAATCAATCTAGTTTCAAGGAAAATGCACTGGAGCAGGTTTCAACCAAAAGGGTATCCAAATCTGTAAAAAAAATTGTCAAGCCTGTACAGTGGGAATCATTCACCACTAATGGTGAATCAGTCCACTTTTGCTTTTCTAGAATTATGAATATGATTTTGTGCCTCTCAACTTACTCTAATCTTCCTGATTGATTTCAGGACCTAAAACAAGTAGTTTGTGACCTGTGGGTGATCTCCAAGACTCTTCAATGCTTGATGACACTCTTGATAACTTTGAATGATTTACAACACTTCTCCAACCTTGCTCCTTATGAAATTTACAACCTAGCCCTGCAAATCACACACAAAGGAGAGGGGAAAATTTTGGGGGGTTAGTGAATAGGGGTTTGCCTTGGTCAAACCCCTTTACATTGGCAATTAAACCTTGAAATGAAAGAAAATATGAAAGGAGAATGATCAATGAATAAATAACAATGTTGCACCTCACCAAACCTTAGCAATAAGGTGTTGCAATAATGCTTGAAATGGCTACAATGGATGTTGTTCTTGTCTTTAGCTTGAATGATATGGATCTTGAATGTAATGCTTGCTTGAGTCACAAAACCCTACACCACAATTGTTAGCACAATAACAAACATGATGTGAGAAGTCTTTGACATGATGATTGATGCTTGAAGAATTCTCTTGAATGCTCAAACCCCTCTGTTGATAATTAAACCTTGAAATGAAAGAAAATATGAAAGGAGAATGATGAATGAACAAATAACAATGTTGCAACTCAAAAAACCTTAGTAATAAGGTGCTGCAATAATGCTTGAAATGGCTACAATGGATGTAGTTCTTGACTCTAGCTTGAATGATATGGATCTTGAATGTAATGCTTGCTTGAATCACAAAACCCTACACCACAATTGTTAGCACAATAACAAACATGATGCAAGAAGTCTTTGACATGATGATTGATGCTTGAAGAATGCTCTAATATGCTTGATAATCTACCCTTGAATGCTCTTGAATGCTCTTGAATGCTCTTGAATGCTCTTGTGAATGCTCAAATGCTCTTGTGAACTCTCTTGAATGCTAGGTGTTGAATACGAGTGAAAGAACCTTGTATTTATACTCAATTATGCAAGAATTCCTAAAATTACAACACTACAAGTTGACATTGGATCTTGGAGAATAAAATCCCGCCAAAGATTTAAATTAAATTTGATTTTAATTTAAATGGGACTCATTCGCCACTTTGAGTGAATGGGTCCCACCTAAGGGGACTCATTCACCCAGAATGGTGAATGAGTCCCACCTTAGGAATTTGAGGTGGGTTTTCAGGATTTTGGAGTTTTAAATGCTTTTGTCTGGATTAGCCTCAAAAATACACATAAATAAAGCTTGTGGATGCAAAATGGGGAAAATTAAAGCATAATAAAGCCCAATTATTGATGATAAGCCTAGAAAAATTTGAAAGTGTTACAACATTTTACAACACTTTGAGATAAGGCAAGATTAATGATAAAAGAGGTTATTTAGGTGTAATTCATTAACAAGACCTTAGAAAAGTGTGTAAGTGGGTTACAAAACTTCACAACACTTAAGCAAGGTGTACCATTTAAATCCATTTACTTCACAAGAGCCCAAGACCTAATGTGAGTATGTTAGGCATATTACAATACTAAATAAAGGTCGAGTTAATAGGACCTTTTTCCATCATTATAGTTACTGATTTCCAAAATTGGCTAAGTATAGGTTTTTAGGTGTGTTAGACTTTCACTTACATTCTTCCTTGCATCCATCTTCTATCACCCCCGATCCCCTTCTTCTCCCCTTCTCTCCATTTTTTGCCTTAATAGTTTGGGTTTCATCCATCGAGCTTAACCCTTACCCTCTACCACATTCTTTTCCATCCCTCTTCCCAACACCCGATCCTTTCCTTCAAAAATTATCTAAGTGTTGATTTTCAGGTATCGGGTATCGGCCTTACCTCTTACTAAGTGGTAAGAAGTAAGCCTCCCCCTTAACTCCCAATCCTCTACTTTGAAAGCTGAAAATTGATTAAGTGTCAATCTTTCAAGGATCGGGGATCAGTCTTCTCCTTTCCCCCTTCTTCTTTTCTTCACAAGTGGCAATCATTCTTCTTAAGGCCTGATCTACAAAGTCTCTCATGAAAAACATTAAGTGAGTTTTTAGGACTTTGGGGATCGGGGTTATCCTTTACCTCTTACCATCGTTATGGTAAGAGGTAAGGCATCCTCCCGATGCCCGACCCTCGAAAAAGCTTTGTCCTTCTTGACTCCTCAATTTCTCCTCTCCTTCTCAAGCCTCTAAGATTCACTCCGAGCAGTCCCAATTCCTCATAATCCAGCTAAGTCCTTATTGTTTGGACTTTGGACTTTGTTCTTCCATCTTACCTCTTACTACTTTAGGATAAGAGGTAAGTGGTAAGCTAACCCCTCAACCTTTGATCTCTAATGACCTTTTTGGGATTGGGGATCGGGTTTTCTCCTTTCTTCCTTCCCCTTCCCCCTTATACTTTACCACTTCACAGTAAGCGGTCAGACATACCTTTGACTCCCAAAGCCTCTATGCATGCAGTAAGCTACATGCTCAACCACTAAAGCTCGATGCGAATGTCAATATCAATGTTGATGAAGAATATGAGGTATGAGGGACGCCTGAGGCCTTACATCCAATAGGGGCAGTGTTTTTAGCCTGATAGACCATTTAATTCAAAGAAAGGATGTCCTTTTGGGCCTGATGGTCTGACAATACTTGCAAAGGGCGCATTTTTTGGCAATGGCACCATTAATGTTGTTGTTTCTCTCTCAGTTACCAATTTTGATTTTTAAAGGGTGGGAATGATCTTAAATGTTGTTTATACCTAATTCCATTATGATGAAGTGGTGCCCGTGCCTCCCTCTATAACGCTAACCTCCCTTTTGTTAGAGCTCCACCCTTTGTCGTGATTTGTTGTGGATTTGGCGAGGGATTTCTTCATAGTTTATGTGCTCCTTGGACAAAACGCCCGATGTGGATGTCAAATGCATTTTAATGGTGGCTGCCTCCTTCAAACCTAGCTAGATTTTTGCACCTAATCAGATATTTTTAAATTGTGGGTAAACCCTAGTTAGGTTAGGGTTTGTGGTTGTTAGTTTTTGAGTTATGCCTAAACTATAAAGGCAAGTTTTGTGGTTTTTCTTAGTGTTCTACTTCTTAGTTTTTGTAAGTCTTTGTATAGGTCTCAAGTTGAATAGATAAGTCCTTTGAAACTCAGAGAAGAAATTTTGTAAAGTTTTGTTATGTAATAACAACTGTAGACACTGAAAATTGACCTAGGCCTGCAAGCTCCATTTCTCGCCACTTTCATCCTAGCATAATTAAGATACTTAATTATGTTATCCGGTCCATTTTCATCTATTAATTAAATAATTTTAATTATTTAATTAATTCATGTCTATTTATTCTATCCCGATCGATTGAATAAACTAATTGTGTCACTAATTTCTTCCTCTTCTTCAATAGTTAAATAAATTATTATTTATTTAATTTTTTTTCATCTTTCATCTTTCATCTATAGTTAAATAATTACCATTAATTATTTATCTATTCATGGTCCTTTAATTCTTCCATAGTTAAACAATTATTAAAATCATTTAACTATCCCATGCCACCTCCCCTAATTAAATAGTTAATCTAAATTAATTATTTAAGGTCTAATTTTCATCTGTCCATTTAATTAAATTAATAAATTTAATTAAATGTTCCTCTTTTAATTTTCTCCAAATAAATAATTTGAATAAATTATTTATTTTCCACTTGTCCATTTCCTCCATTTTCAAATAAATAATTTGAATAAATTATTTATTTTCCACTTGTCCATTTCCTCCATTTTCGAATAAATTATTTAAAATAAATTATTTATGCACCACTTGGTCAAAGATGCCTTGGCATAATCCCCTGTCATAGTCTACATGTCTGCCATAGCTTGCATGCTCTTGCATGCCTGTCATAGTCTGCATGTCTGTCATAGCCTGCATGTCTTTGCATGTCTTCCTGTTATGATTCCTCCAAGAATAGCATATTCTTGGTGCATCAATTTTGGACCATTGATCTTGGAATCTTTCTAGAAGATTAATCCCATCCGTCCATTCGAAATTGCCTTTTCTTATAAAATGGCAATTTCGAATTCATTTGCTCTTCTTCCTATTCTCTCTCTCAAGCATTCATGTGAACTTTCTGGCTTTCTTGTTTTCATCCATTTTTACACATACTTAGAGCTTCTCTTAGTCATTTAGAGTCATTTTGCATAGAAAAATCCTTCAACACTTGTGTAGGACATGGCATAATCTTAAAGTTGCTCAAAGAATCTAAGGGCACTCTTCAACTTGCAGCAAGCTAGAAGGTGTAATGGAGGTTAGCAATGGAGATTGAAGATTTGGGTAACTTTGTTTTATTTATTTTCATGTTTTCTCCTTTGCACTCCATTATCTCTTTGGATTTTTAGATTTAGCAATTCTAACCTAATCAAACATAAATTTCTAGAGATACATTTTGTGAACCTGACATTTGTTTTTTTGTAGAAAAATTTGTGTTTTCTTGTTTGTTTTCGTTGTTTTGTAGGTTACAGCCAAGAATTCATACGAAATCCCATCACCTTTTCTTGAGCACAGAAAAATGGGTGCATATAATATTTAAAAATTATTATCTATGTTTTGTAGGTCTTGTTCTTAGCTTTTCGAAACTTCAAATGGTTTAAAATTTCGTTAAGATTTGAGAAAGTTATGGCTATTTTAGTATTTGTTATTTTTTTAATCTAGCTTTTAAAACCCACGTTTTCTTTTGCCTATAACTTTTTTTTGTGTAGAATCTTGGAAAATAATTTCTAGGTTTTGAAGGTTTGATTTTCAGCTTTCAATGGATTCAAACGATTTAAAATTTCATTATGTTTTGAGAAAGTTATTGATGTTTTAATTTGCTGCTGTCATTTTTTTTTTTCGTTACTAATCTTTGTTGGCAGCATGTGGCGTTGGAGTTTTTCGTGGGTCAAAGGCATATATTCAAACTACTGACATGTGGTTTTGCAGCTACGTTTTTTGAATATTTATCTCTCAAACTACTTGTTTGCATTTTTTAATTTAGGAACATTTCCTTTGGTGCTCTAAAATGAATTTTATTTGCAAGTGTCTGATTGTGTTTGTAAAATGGTAGGCGAATATGCTCTCACCTTGTGAAAACTTGGTGATTAGACAACCAGACCCATTCTTTTTTTATTACCCTCACGACTTAGTAATCGAAGTATCCTCTCCCCTTGCGCTTTCGAGCGATCCTAGGTGTAAGAGAAATGATTACTAACTCTAGAACTTGGGCCTGTTTTGGTGGGAAAAAATACTCACCCCTGGACAATTCAGACCAGTAGCACCCTAAACTCGAGGGACTTCCAGCCGGTATATAAAAGTGAATTCTTGGGGAAAACCCAAGAATCACGCGTATGGTTCCGATGGGATGGATCCAAAAGGGGACTCTCACCGCATGGATCATGCCCTATGAACGGAATGCCCGTACTAAACACCTTTTGTTTTAGAGTCCAACATTTTTTGGCCATTGCTTGGTATAGTACATGGTACAGTATCATGCTCGAAGATACTCACTACTGACTCCCTTGAGTAGAGATAGCAGTTCTTGGGAGGTGATGACCCAAGAATCCAAAGTTGGTGTGCCCAAATGATGTTAATGAGCTGTGGAGGGGAGCCAGTGCCACCAAAATTCTAAGCTATCTGCTCTCGAGAAGGAAAGGTGTTTAACACCAATCTAAGGTATATCGGTGGGCTATATCAAGTATACAAACCCTTGGCCTATTGGCCTATTAGGATTGTGCTTGTCTCATGTGCGTTTGCATACACCAAAATATTATGCTTGTCAAGTGTTTTCTAGATTTCCAAACAATATACAAAACATTCACAAATCTGGACACAAACAATCAACCTTAGACAACTCAAACTTTTCAACAAAACATCAAAACAACAGTCTCAGCCTGCTATCAAACATTTTTTTCTAAGAAGTCTCTATCAGAAACCAACTTTGAAATTGCTCAAAATCCTTATTATTCAACCATTAGTTTGTATTCTTGACCATAGTATTAATCTTTCAAATTTTAGTTGCATCCATTAGGTTCATAATCATCATTTTAGCATTAGCTTGACCTTAGGTTTTCATTTTTGCATACTTTGGGTTAGGCCAACCTTATCACAATTTGCAAAATTATTGTTTTCAAAACTAGGTTATCTTGGACTTAGTCATCATTTATATTTTCAGTCATCATCCTTTTTGTGAGGATTTCCAACTCAACAGTCTAGTTAGGAAAACTCACTAGTCATCTTGATCTTGTCACTTTGTCATTTTCAACAAGTCCTTTAGTAACCAAAATAAAAAAAACAAGGATTAAGCTTAGAGTGCTTAGGTACCCGTTTCTCCAAATTGCATTCATTTTAGTTCCTACCTTGCATACTTTATTCCAAAAAAAATAAAAAAATCCAAAAATATCATTCATCCTAGTTGTCATTTTGAACCTATACCTTGCATTAGTTCCCTCATTAGTCCTCATTTTGCAGCTTGACCTTGCAATTTTCCTAGTCCACATTATCATTTTCCTAATCAACATTGTCATCCAAGTCAACATCGTCATCCTAGTCACCTTGGATTTTGGCATACTTGCATTATCATCTCTTTGCATCGTCATCCTAGTCACCTTGGCTTTTGGCATACTTGCATTATCATCTGGTTGCATTGGCATCCTTTATCACACAAAAAGACAAAAACATAGGCTAGTGTCATCCTTGCATTTAGTTGTCATTCTTATCATCCTCATTTGATCAATCCCCTTTTATGGTTGACACTAGGCTTTAAAGACAAAGAGAACAAATGGAAAACTTTGGACAAGATTTCAATCCCAACATTGATAATAACACTTATGACATGAACCAACATTGGACTTTGTCTGACCCATTTCACAACATGAACATGCAATCTTCCATGAATATGCCATCTTCATCATGAAATCCTTCTGAACCATTCATACAAAGAGACCAAAATGGATGAGTATGCATAGAAGACTTAGACGCTGCAATGCAAAATCCTGATATAGCCTCCTTTGTAGAAAAAATAATCTTGTGTGACCCTCAAAGGTATATAGCCATGCTTTTGGAGCAAGGGGCTAAGTTACCACGAGGTTTTGACATAAATACTTTGGGACCTCCATCCGTCTACCCTCACTATCAATAGTCACTTAACGAAAATCCTATCATTAATCTCCAACACATGTCCAGTTATTACCCTTATCCTAACCTTGACAAGGGAAACCAACTATCCACTAGTCCATTACGAGTCTCCACGTCATATTCTAGTCCTTCACCTACCAATCCCGTCCAAGTCTACATGCCTTATCAACCATCTACCAACTCATGTCAAGTCTCCACATCATACCTTATTAATCCAGTCCAAGTCTCCATGTCCTATCCTAGTCCTTCATCGATTAATCCTTTTCAAGTCACTCCCTCACAAGCCACATTGAGTCATGAAAATTCTATCATTATCCAAAGTCAAATCCCATTGTCTAAACTTGAGGATACATGTCAAAATGAAATCCCAAAGCATGACATTATAACCACACCTTCATGTCAAAGTAGTCCATCTCATGACCCTATCTTTCAGTCCATTCAAGAAATCATTCAATACAATCATGACATCCAAAATACACCTACCCTTGACAAAGACTCCAATCCCAATTATATCATTCATGACAACCCCATCTTTGACCAAGACACTACCATTGACCAAGAAATCCAAAACGATCCACTCATCGACCTTTATGCCATTCATGACCAAACATCTAAGACTAATCCTACTCAAAATACAAGCACATCCACTTCCCAAAATGAGACACTTACCTCCATGGGACACATAGATGATCTTACTCCAGAACAAAAGTCTTCTATGGACATATTTACAAATGATCAAACTATAGTTGAATCTAGTAGACTCTATGACACTGACCATAAAGACGGTTTTGACATCAACTTAGAAGCACCAATCGAATCAGTTGAACCTGGCATGTCACAAGATCAGACCAAAGATATTAGTCAGAAATATATCCAACATGACAACGAAGCTAAGAAACTTTATCAACTAGGGTCATCTATCTTTGTCAGAACAGGGTTTCTCGTAGATGAAAGTATTCCAAGTAACAGTGTCCACATACATCATGATGGGTTAGCATCTTGCTTTCAAAATAATAAATACCCATCGCAAACAAAATATGTCAGAGCATGCATTATCAAGGCAGAGGACTAGGCATACACGAGCAAGGAATTCAAGAACCAATACAACTTCAGGCAAATTACAAACATCAAGGTCTTGGCTATTCTTCAGTTAGAAAATCAAACGATGTTAGTGGAACCTCCTCAATTCTAGGGGCAACCTTGTTAGATACAAACGTCAAAATGGAGTCCATGAGTGATCCTTGCCATAAGATTGTTGCCAACACCTCGTCCACCCACACCATAAACCATCATTCTCAATATCTTAAATATTCCCTTTGGAACCAACAAAAACAAAATTCTTACAAAGTCAAAAATCAAATGTCAAAGGCCATCGAATTAGACAAAAAGACAAGTGGACAAATGAAATTAAAATGGATCCCAAAGAAAAGTGGATCAAGCAAAGAAAATATGTCAAAAGAAAAAGTTAATCAAAATGTGGGGCCACAAGACAAGAGGACTCCCATGTATAACACATGTCCACCTCCTTCAAAATGGTCATCAAGCAAGGCATCTAAAGGTGTTGGTTCCAAATGCCATCCCTCCAAAATCCATCATCCACCATACCAAGTTTGGAAAATAAAAATTGATTCATCCAAATGTCCAAACAACCTTTCCATGCCTACCATCATCTGTCATAATCCTACATCTCGCCTAAAGTCCAAAAATCTCATGTTACAAATCCATCGCATCATGGCAGCAACTCTTTATCACAAGGATTCTCATGGCACTTTATCACGATGTGTGTATTTTGATAAGGCCAATTCTAGTATCAGAAAGGACCATGATGACATCAATCAATTGTATACAAGCGCTATCATTCTGACAAGCCAACTACTTCAGAAAGGACATTATTGGCATATCATGGCACCAGTCTCTACATTGGCACCGTCAGTGGATTCAGAATAGTCAGTGGTCATCTAAAGCATCCAGGCTATCAAAAAAAATAAAAATTGAAAAATGTAAAACATCGTCACCCCGATGAAAACCTGGCAAACAGGCATCTTGGTGACAAAAAAAAAAGTCAAGAAAATAGTAAAGAGAAAAATTTCATCCAATGGTGAAAACCTGGCAAACATGTGCCCTAGATAAGTACCATGATGAAAACCTGGAAAACAGGCGTCATGTGTAAAATAAATCATCTATGTGGACTTTTACACTTGGGGGCAAGTTGTCTCATTTTCCCTGCTTTCCTCTTAACATTGACATCCAACCATTTGATCCATATCATTCCCACCTACCTTGGTCTTGACATAAAACTAACACACATAAATCATGCTTTGGAAAAAATCTTGACATGTCTATCCTTCACTCATATATGATTCACAAAATGTCATGTCATTACTTTCATAACCTCATTATCCTTATGTGACATAGTCCTTGAAAATTATATGACAATTCCTTTAGTCTCATGTCTCTTGTCCTTTACCAAGGCCACCTTTCATCATTTCATGTTTGTCACCTATCTTGGCTTTCCCTTGTCAAATGGTTTAAGGATACTCCATCATCCCATCTAGTCCTAACCAAGTCATTCCAAATGCAATGAGCACATCATCCAACACATTACTTGCCTTTGTTCCTGGCCCATCTGCAGACCTTGATACTTTCATTAAATTATCGTCGTCCTCACGTTGTTTTGGGATGCGTCCTTCCCACATCAAACGACATTGTCATCACCTGTCAATTGGTATTCAGCTTGACTAGGGGTACAATCATGTTTGTCCTTGGATTCTCATGTGTAGGCATCAGTCACATGCATTTGTCGTTATCCTCTTAAATCATTCAAAAAGACTTAAAAATTGAAAAATGTCTTTAAAAAGAAAAAGAAAAAAAAGACCTAAAAATCAGAAAATGTCCTAAAAAAGACCTAAAAATCAGAAAATGTCCTAAAAAAGAACTAAAAATCAGAAAATGTCCTAAAAAAGACTTAAAAATAAAAAAATGTCCTAAAAAAGACCTAAAAATAAAAAATGTCCTAAAAAAAGACCTAAAAATCGAAAAATGTCCTGAAGAAAACACAAAATTTCCAAAACGAAGTCATGTCAGTCAGTACAGTCACGTTAATTCAAGTCTTGATTAGTCTTTTTCATTGTCGAACTACGTTGTCTCTACGCATTTGCTACGTAGGCAAGGCTCATCTTCGAGCCCCTGAGACATTAGGTCAGTCCTATTAGGTTTGTCAAAATAAATCATGACTCAATCTTTCGTCAACAAGACAAAGTCTTTGGTCGTGTCAAACTACGAGGTCTCTGAGTGCATGACGTAGGCAAGGCCATCTATTGATGGGCCCCTGAGGCCGCACTAGGTCAGTCCATTAGGGTTCATTGCACAATTTTTGCACACACATGAAATAGTCTTTAAATTTGAACGAACAATCTACCCAAGTGAACTTCGATAATCTGTCAATAGAACATGACAATCATCTTGGCATATCAAAATCGGTCAATCTCAGTCAAAATTAGTCAAGCCAGTCAAATCTTGCTTACTCTTCAGATGTGTCCTTCTGAAGGGTAGCCCGTCATTTAATCATGCCCTAGGATGTGTCCTTCCTAGGCATCGTCATCATCATCCGACATTTTGAGCAATCCTCTTGACATTTAAGGATCACTCCTCTTGACATCAATGTTCTTTTAGATGTGTCCTTCTGAAGAACAACCCCTATCATTTATGCCTTAGGATGTGTCCTTCCTAGGCATCATCACACCTGGAATTTTGAGGGATCCTCTTGACTTTTGGGGGTTTCTCCTCTTGACATCAACATTATCCAGATGTGTCCTTCCTGAATTTGGCAATCTTCGACACTTGTCATCTTGGCATCATCAAAACCTTGACACCCTAGCATCTCGACATCAAAACCATAAATCTCAACATTAAAACACTTGGAAAACACTTGGCACTTGTCTATTTATTTTTCATCATGTTACTAGTTTTTCAGCGAGATCTCGACAACAGGATTTAGAGAAGCAATGACGTATCATGACGTTTGCCTTGTCTTTTGACACTCATGTTACTAGTTTCTCAGTGCTGTCCTGACTCTGGGATTTAGAAAAGTAGCGACGTATCATGATGATGGTTTTGGCTTTATTTTGTCCTTTTTGGAAATCATGTTGCTAGTTTCTCGAGGATGTCCTGGAAACAGGATTTAGAGAAGCAACGACATTTCATGATTTGTCCTTCTTGTCTTTTTCTGCTTGCGGTTGGTTATGACAAAAAGACTGGGGCAAATGTGCCTTTTTGTATGAGTCATGATCATCCTTGTTTGTTATTGTTTAAGTCAAGTGATGGTATGACCTTGCACACCTTGATTTACGTCATATCATGGTGTTTGTTGGCCATCACGATAATTTTCCCAATGATGATTAAGTGCAACAATTAGTAGTCCTATGGTAATGTGTTGAAGGATCTTTTTCGTCTTACTAGCATGCGTCTCCTTCTGTTTTGTCATCTTCCCTCGCCCATCTCATATAGGCATTGCATCCATATCATCATCCATATCTTTGGCATTGACATTTTATTTTTTTCTCTTCATATTCTAGTCTTCTCATCAATTTCGAGAGCACACCCGTATTCTTGGAACCTGTCTGTCCTCTCGAGGGGGCATACCGTAACCCTCCTCGTCATTCTTCCTCATCTTATTTTGTACCGGGGCATATTTTTGACTTATTTGTCCTTGTCCCAATGCGACATGCTGCATTATGACAAAGAGGGGCAAAATGTAGACACTGAAAATTGACCTAGGCCTGCAAGCTCCATTTCTCGCCACTTTCGTCTTAGCATAATTAAGATCTTAATTATGTTATCCGGTCCATTTTCATCTATTAATTAAATAATTTTAATTATTTAATTAATTCATGTCTATTTATTCTATCCTGATCGATTGAATAAACTAATTGTGTCACTAATTTCTTCCTCTTCTTCAATAGTTAAATAAATTATTATTTATTTAATTATTTTGTCATCTTTCATCTATAGTTAAATAATTACCATTAATTATTTATCTATTCATGGTCCTTTAATTCTTCCATAGTTAAACAATTATTAAAATCATTTAACTATCCCATGCCACCTCCCCTAATTAAATAGTTAATCTAAATTAATTATTTAAGGTCTAATTTTCATCTCTCCATTTAATTAAATTAATAAATTTAATTAAATGCTCCTCTTTTCATTTTATCCAAATAAATAATTTGAATAAATTATTTATTTTCCACTTGTCCATTTCCTCCATTTTCAAATAAATAATTTGAATAAATAATTTATTTTCCACTTGTCCATTTCCTCCATTTTCGAATAAATAATTTAAAATAAATTATTTATGCACCACTTGGTCAAAGATGCCTTGTCATAATCCCCTGTCATAGTCTGCATGTCTGCCATAGCCTGCATGCTCTTGCATGCCTGTCATAGTCTGCATGTTTGTCATAGCCTGCATGTCTTTGCATGTCTTCCTATTATGATTCCTCCAAGAATAACACATTCTTGGTGCATCAATTCTGGACCATTGATCTTGGAATCTTTCTAGAAGATTAATCCCATCCGTCCATTTGAAATTGCCTTTTCTTATAAAATGGAAATTTCTAATTCATTTGCTCTTCTTCCTATTCTCTCTCTCAAGCATTCATGTGAACTTTCTGGCTTTCTTGTTTTCATCCATTTTTACACATACTTAGAGCTTCTCTTAGTCATTTAGAGTCATTTTGCATAGAAAAATCCTTCAACACTTGTGTAGGACATGGCATAATCTTAAAGTTGCTCGAAGAATCTAAGGGCACTCTTCAACTTGCAGCAAGCTAGAAGGTGTAATGGAGGTCAGCCATGGAGATTGAAGATTTGGGTAACTTTGTTTTATTTATTTTCATGTTTTCTCCTTTGCACTCTATTATCTCTTTGGATTTTTAGATTTAGCAATTCTAACATAATCAAACATAAATTTCTAGAGATACAACAAATGACCTAAATACACATTATATTATATCTAGTGTTGAATATCAATTTATTATTCTATCCATTGTTGTACCTGCTACCTTTAAATCAAGATAATTAAGGGTTATCTTTTGGTTCTCTTATCACATTTTTTGTTATAATTTTGTTGATTTTTTGCTTCTATTCAAGGAATGAAGCAATTTTGCTTTCAGTTCATTTATCTGGGGTTGTGGTGGTGCAATATAGATCTTCAAGTAGTTTGATAATATTGTTCATTTGTTGGTTTCTTACTGTAAGGCAATAAGGTTATTAGAAGCCAAAGGTTGGTCTGTTGTAGGAGTCTTACTTCATTTCTAGACTCTGTGTGGATAAGGCACTGGTCAACCTAGATCTCAAAGCTTAAATCTTTGATAGAATCAAATTATATTCAAAAACCTTTTCCTTGCTTTCACTAGTAGAATTTGGAAAATAAATGACTACGTGACTAAAACTTTTAGTCACATGACTAATACTAGTAGTATTTGGAAAATAAATGACTAATTTGGTCATTTATAAGTGACTAATTTGGTCATCGGGTAAAATCACAACTAAATGACTAAATAAATGACTAATATCAAACAAATAAAAATGACTAAATAAATGACTAATATCAGACAAATAAAAATGACTAAATAACTAACTAAATAAATGTGCTCATTATTAAAATCTTGGCCATAATTTTTCATTTTAATAAACATACTCTAAAACCTTCGTCAAGAGCTTATTTTCAATCGTAGCTCGCCATAATTAATAATAAAATATTACAAATAAAATTACTAATAAATATTTTTTGTGGATTAAATATTTTGTTTTGTGGTGTCATCATATGAACACCAAAGTTTCTTCTAAATTGACAAAAAACAACTAAATTATAAAAATTAATGAAAACCATAAGAGAACCTAAAAAACTAAAAACCAAAAACCTTGAAAAACAAAAAAAAAGCAAAAGGAAGAGAAAAAACAAAAGATAAGAATAAGCAACCAAATAATTTAAGAGGAAAAAGGACCAAATTGTTTTTTATAAGCATAATTTTCATTTTAAGAAACATACTCTAAAACCTTCCTGAAGACCTTATTTTCAATGTAGCCCACCAAAATGGAGTAGTGAGTTGAAACCTTATTTTCAAGGTAGCCCACCAAAATGGAGCATTGAGTTGAAACCTTATTTTCAAGGTAGCTCGCCAAAATGGAGAAGTAAAGTACGACGTTGATTTTAGATTACAACCTCTACCCATTTTTCCGCATCGGACATGATTTGTACAAAATCTTGTGGTAAGTCATTTTCCATGGTTTTAGTTAATTTTACTTTTCAAATCTGTACGTGGTCAGGCCATATGATCCATAGCTGCTTGTTGATTAATAGTGATTATGTTCTTTTTTAGGCTAATTATTGAAAAGCAGATCCATCTTGTGTTGCAAAAGTTAAGAATTTATATAGAGAACTTAGAATCGAGGTATGTTTATTCTTTTCTTTTCCATTATGAGATGTTAAAAGTGATCTTTTCTTTTTTGAATTTTCCACTATCAAATTGCATAGTTCACAGGAGAACTTACTTTTATCTATAAAAATGATATTAAGGGACATGTAGATTGAGTTGTCTATACAAATTTCAGAATTTGAACTCTTAAAATTAGCTTCCACTTTCTGAGGGGGCATGCAAATCACTTTTGAAGTTGAGTGTAAAAAATAGAGTAGCACGTAAAGAAAAAGGATGAACAATAATAAAGTGAAAAGTGGCTCTTCTTATATCAACCATGTAGAGTACAATGAAAGGAGTGCAGGGATGGTAGGGGTTTAACGTTTACAGTGCAGTGGAACAATAGTTTAGTTGTACAGTAGATGTCATCCTACTTTGTTTGAGAACTCTTACTGAATTCCCAAAAATAGGAGTTCCCAAATGACACCAATAGATATTATAAATAGAAAACAAACAACAATATTTTCATATAAAAACAACAAGAGTTGATTCATAGGCCCTATGAAAATCTCTAACTTTTTGGCTCCCCTTTGATACTTTTCTACATACTTACAAATTACATCTCCATGATTAATATGGACTGGAAGGGTTGAAAGGGCACATGTTAGTCTTTTCCATTTATTGGGAAATAAAGAGTTTGAAGTGATTGAAAGAATCAAATGTAGCTCTTTACTCTAGATGCTTTATTCTTATTCGGTTATTAATATATCTAGACATAAACCATGATGACTTAAATTAGAACTAGAAGAAATCTCATGAAAACTACAAGAAGAGATCAATGATTAGATGAATCATGGAAATGAAACCAACTCCATAAGCCGCAACAAACAAAATATGCAATGCAAATAAGAATACAGGCCTTCAAAGGAGTTTCCATGGATAAAGAATCCTCCTTCCTTAGATCTCTTGTGAGAATGCCTGGAAGCTCTTTACTTATCCACAATATCCACATGCTATGAGCTCTGATACAAATATTGTGCATAGTTCTTCTCAGTTTATTCAATTTGGTGCTATTATTTTTATCCTATGATTTAGGCTTCAAACCAACCCCTTTCATTAGTATTTGTCTTCCAGAACTGTCTAGAAGAGGGTAATCAAAATCAATACTAGAATATCTAAAAGTTGAAGATCCTTTCCCTCAAACCGAAGCTTTGTTCTCGACAAACTAGAGCTAAGACAAGCCAAGAACTAGTGAAAGGGAATTTGAATGAAAACTAAGAGCAACTAAAAGCCTTCCTCAGAAAAGTTCCCTTTCCACTATATATGTCAGTTCTAGTGTCTCCTTGTTCATTTTTTCTGGCATCTCCTCATTTTTCATTTCTTGATAGAGAGCTTCTAAAAGATGTGCAAGATGTTCTTCAATCTCAACAATCAATGTTGAGATAAAATGGAAGCATTGCTCTTGCAAATAAGGTGCTAAATCATTTATCCTTGAAGGAGATTTATGTGCATGAAGAAAACTTAGGAGGTCTTCCAGAATATTCTTGGACCCCTCATCTATGGTATCTTTTATTTGACTAACCTCAGTTCCAAAATAAGCGTTAAGGTGACCAAACTAGTCTTCATCATTTGTCATCATAAATCTAAAACTCAACCTAGGTAAATTAACACTTTTTAGGTCCCCTCTCTTGACAAGCCAACCCTCACTAGTAGTTAATTTGTGCAAATGGGTTTCAACATCTTTGTAACTTTCCAGAGATGTAACTATGGCTTCAAGGAATTTACCAACCTTAACTCTAGTTGACCTCCACCCTCATGCTCTTGTTTCAATTTAGTTTCTTCTCAACCCTACAAATCGCAGACTAATAAATGGTAAGCCTTGAAATCATGGAACAAAAAACTACAAGAGACAAAGCAAGCATACAACATTAAAATTGTGACTTGTAGTAGTAAAAGAAAAGAAGTAGTAGGAAATTTGATATACAATTAGAAAAGGGAATTTTATGAGGCTGCCTTAAGGAAGCAAATTAAAAATAAAATAAAATCATGCTTCAAATTACATTTAAATGTTCAGTTGTACAGTAGATGTCATCCTACTTTGTTTGAGAACTCCTGAATTTCCAAAAATAGGAGTTCCCAAATGACGCCAATAGATATTATAAATAGAAAACAAACAACAATATTTTCATATAAAAACAAAAAGAGTTGATTCATAGGCCCTATGAAAATCTCTAACTTTTTGACTCCCCTTTGATACTTTTTTGCATACTTACAAATTACATCTCCATGATTAATATGGACTGGAAGGGTTGAAAGGGAACATGTTAGTCTTTTCCATTTATTGGGAAAAAAGAGTTTGAAGTGATTGAAAGAATCAAATGTAGCTCTTTACTCTAGATGCTTTATTCTCATTCAATTATTAATATATCCAGATATAAACCATGATGACTTAAATCATAACTAGAAGAAATCTCATGAAAACTGTAAGAAGAGATCAATGACTAGATGAATCATGGAAATGAAACCAACTACGTAAGCTGCAACAAACAAAATATGCAATGCAAATGAGAATACTGGCCTTCAAAGGAATTGTCATGGATAAAGAATCATCCTCCCTTAGATCTCTTGTGAGAATGCTTGAAATCTCTTCAGTTATCCACAATATCCACATGATATGAGCTCTGATACAAAGATTGTGCATAGTTCTTCTCAGTTTATTCAATTTGGTGCTATTATTTTTATCCTATGATTCAAGCTTCAAACCAACCCCTCTAATTAGTATTTGTCTTCCAAAACTATCTAGAAGAGGGTAATCAAAATCAGTACTGGAATATCTGAAAGTCAAAGATCCTTTCCCTCAAATTGAAGCTTTGTTCTCGACAAACCAGAGCTGAGACGAACCAAGAACTAGTGGAAGGGAAGTTGAATGAAAATTGTGAGAAACTCAAAGCCTTCCTAAGAAAAGTGCCCTTTCCACTATAATTGTCAATTCTAGTTTCTCCTTGTTCATTTTTTCTGGCATCTCCTCATTTTTCATTTCTTGATGGAGCGCTTCTGAAAGATGTGCAAGATGTTGAGTTAAAATGGAAGCATTGCTCTTGCAAATAAGGTGCTAAATCATTTATCCTTGAAGGAGATTTATGTGCATGAAGAAAAATTAGGAGGTCTTCCAGAATATTCTTGGACCCCTCATCTATGGTATCTTTTATTTGACTAACCCCAGTTCCAAAATAAGCATTAAGGCGACCAAGCCAGTCTTCATCATTTGTCATCATAAATCTAAAACTCAACCTCGGTAAATTGACACTTTTTAGGTCCCCTCTCTTGACAAGCCAACCCTCACTAGTAGTTAATTTGTGCAAATGGGTTTCAACATCTTTGTAACTTGCCAAAGATGTAAATATGGCTTCAAGGCATTTACCAACCTTAACTCTCTCACACAGATTTGCAAATCCATCAGCTATTATTTGTTTCATCCTACTAACAAACAGGCTTTCAAAAAGTTCATCCCACAAACTCTTTGAGTGCTTCAAAACAATCTCACACACACATTGTCATGGAAACTCAACATTTGAACCAAAAACCATTTTTAGCCACTCCAAGCTCCCTTCAAATGCATCCAGACTGTCCAATGTTTCTCTGATCAATATCTCATTCTCTGCAAGTTCCTTGCCACTTTTCACAAGATCAAGCAAATACTTTCCCCAAAGCCTATCTACAGAGAGAATATTATCTACACATGCCACGCTAAGCAAGACTCTGATATAAATTCGCTCAGAAAAATCATCATGGTAGCTTGTAGCTTCTCTCTATGATATTTCCACAACTACACCTCATTATCTGGGTTTGGAATCCCACCAAACAACTGTGATTCAGGTGGAACTACCAACACAGTCTTATAAAAAAGAGGAAGATCGTTTAGAACCTCCAAGAAGAGTTCCCTAGCTTGACATAGCATTACCTATATGACTCTTACCACATTATAGAAAATGGAACTGATTTCCCCCACCTTATCAGTCTATCGGT
This sequence comes from Sequoia sempervirens, assembly GCA_007258455.2. Classification (NCBI taxonomy): domain Eukaryota; kingdom Viridiplantae; phylum Streptophyta; class Pinopsida; order Cupressales; family Cupressaceae; genus Sequoia; species Sequoia sempervirens. The sequence continues at coordinate 4,597 of VDFB02358320.1, read as the reverse complement.
CAGACATGTCTTCTAGTTCCAGCAATGCGTCAACAGTTCTATTTTTCATCGGCGTGAGGATCTTCTATTAGCGGGACGAGGTCTCATGTTCCCCCGATGGTCCGATGGGGATGTCAGTCTATCGGTTAGACATGTCTTCTAGTTCCAGTGATGCACTGACGGTTTTGTTTTTCATTGGTGTGAGGATCTTCTATCAGCGGGACGAGGTCTCATGTTCCCGTGATGGTCTGATGGGGACATCCCCATCGGACCATCGCGGGAACATGAGACCTCGTCCCGCCGATAGAAGATCCTCACGCTGATGAAAAAATAGGTTCCAATGACGGGCATGAACTCCATCGATGACATCCCCATCAGATGATCGCGGGAATAGGAGACCTCATCCCACCAATAGAAGATCCTCACGCTAATAAAAAACAAAACCATCGTTGGAACCAGAAGACACATTTGATTAATAGAACCCTTGGTATGTGAAGTCTTCTAACCATTTCTGTCAAAATGAAGTAGATGGAGATTAGGGGTTTTGTTTTAGATGATATGGAAAATTTTGTTTGGAACCAAATAGAGCTAAATGGGTGTTTCAAACTCAATCAAATATTGTTTAAAACAACCCAACATGAAGACAAGTGTACTTAGAAGATTGGGATTTCTTTTCTGATTATCATGATTTGGTTTAGAGCTAGGAAATTGAAGCAAAATGGTGATAAAGAACAACAGGGCATGGGTAGAAAATGTGTCAAGCTATTTTGGGAAAAACGTGCCTTAAACATTAGAGATCTTCAAATTTGGGCAAAGATTTTGAGAGGTTCCTTGAAAAATCCATTTTGTGCACATTTTGCAATCAATCATTTCATTCCATGAGATGACATCTCTTTGAGGCATTTTTTCAAACAATTCATGTGTTTTGTCTACGATTCCACATCTTGCATATATGTCTACCAGAGCATATCCAACTATAACATCCATGTATCTTTTTAATTCCTCTATCTTTCATTAATCTCTTTACTATTTGAACCTCGTACAGATGTTTTAGAGAAGAACATAAGTTGCAACATTTTTAGGATCCAACAAAAAATATGAATGTTGATCAACCATGCATACCTAATGATCAACTATATATGCAAATTGTAATGCGATAAGGGTTACTGACGTGCGACGTATGTGCAGCCCTCATCCACTAAACCTGCATGACTGCATGCACCGAGAACCCAAGCAAAGCTTACAAGGTTAGGATGTGTTCTAGAGTGCTTCATTAATTCAAAGATTTTGAGAGGTTCCTTGCAAAATTCATTTTGTGCACATTTTGCAATCAATCATTTCATTCCATGAGATGACATCTCTTTGACGCATTTTGTCAAACAATTCAGGTGTTTTGTCTACGATTCCACATCTTGCATATATTGTCTACTTAAGCTAGTTTTTCCTATAGTTGTTATTTGGTGTTTTCAATGTTGTAGAGTTAGATTTTCATGTATGCCTAAATGTCTTTTTTCATAAAATCAAGTTTATACTATACTCCCCCAAGTTTTGGGGATGGGGATGACAGGGGACGGTTTGACGTGTTTTTGGTATGGGGGTACTTTTGGGTCATTTTTAGGGGATGGTAGGGGATGACTATAAAACATAGGGAAATTTTTAAAAATATAGAGAAATTTCAAATATTCATATCAGAACATTTATAAAGCATTCATCATAGGCATTGTAGAAGATTAATACATAACATTAGACTTGAATTGAGATTTCACATAAGAATTGACAAAGTAACAAAATTCAAATTCTTTTATTGTTAATGTGCATACATATTAAATAATTATTATAACAAAATGCCCAAAGGCTTCAAGTTTCAACTATAAAATGACAAAAACATAGAAAATATATGGATGTCCCTAATCAATAGATGCAACTAGTAGGTATGTATCAAAATTGGAGCTCAAGTTTGTGTCACTATCAGATGCAAAGGCAGGGGGAAGTCTCTGGGTCCCCCAAGTCCCCAAAACATTTTCGGGACGGGGACGAGGGTACCAAGGTAGGGGAAGGGTCCTCGTGAAGCACTAAGTTTATATGGTTTGGGGTTTCAAGGTGGGGTTTTACCCGACCACAGAAAACCTTTGTGGTTGGGACAAAGGTATACACCCCTCTTGCTGATTACACCTTATCATGTTTGCTAGAGACCTTTGGGTGACTCCTGGAAATGGTACTATGATGGATTGAGGGGGAAAACAGTAACAAAGGTCATTGTGACAATAAAGTGGAGGTTGGTATGTACACTATTTAAGTCTTGTAAGACTCTAACCTAGAATCTAGAGGCACCAATTAGGCAAACCCTATTCTGAGCCTTCATAAAAGAGTTTGCAATACCAATACATAAATGCAAAAATGTATTTGATTTTGACTTGTATATCTAAATAGCTCTATTTCTTCTTGAATTTAACATTTAAAAATTGGTGCAGGAGCACCATGGTATTTGTGAAATGTTGATTAGGGAGGTCTTAGGATAATTTGAGTTTTGAGTCTAGAAGTCATTAATAAGGTCATGATTGACCAATTCATATTGTAAGAATGTGCAGGCATAGTGAAGAGTGTTGGAGGCGATGGCTGAGTTGTGAGAGGTTGGTAATGCCATTTTTCAATAATCGCTACCCCAAGCTAGTATAAAGTGAGGGTTTTTAGTTACAGAGGTTAGATGAGAGTCTTCCCATCTAAAAATTGTTGATTAGGGCCCTATGTTGACTAGTAAGAAGATCTGAGTGGTTGTTTGGAGTTGGAGGAAATAATTTGAGGTACCTCCTTTGAAACAAAGACCTAATTGGTCTATTATGACAACGTTGTTTCTAAGTTTTGTGTGAGATGGTCCAAAGTGACCCATGATGGTTTTGAAGGTAAGTTATAGTTTTCCTTAAAGGGTGTCTAAAAGAGTAGATAGATTTATTGTTGAGTGGTTCATTGTGAGATAAAGTAAAAAATATGGGTCTGCAGACCTACTAGATGAGTTGAGTTTTTGCAAAGGAGTGATTTGGAAGATTTTTGTGAATCAATTGGTTATTTGAATCAGCTTGTTTTGTGATGATTTGTTCAAAGCCAAATTTCTTTGCATCAAAAACTTTCCATCATATTGAAGCTTGATGGGAAGAAGGGTCCATTGAGAGAACTCAAGGGGTGTTACTTGCTAGGAGGAGAGAGGTTGTGGAGTACTTGTTGGCTTGAACAAGTGACTGAGCTCACCTTCCTTGTATTGAAGATGATGTACCAGGTATGTTTTTCCTCAATCAGGATTAAATTATAATTGATGGTTTTGTGATGAGATGGTGTTGATGACAAATCATATAACTATGATAGTTGAAATTATTTTGGTGGTCATATGACATTCTTTTTTAGAACATTTATAAAGAAAGTATAGATTAAAGTTTGTTGTGCAGAAGTAGTGAGTAGGCTACATTCCTCTGCTTGCCTCAAATCTTGATTTGAGTGACGAGGACAAAGGTATAATGCCTTATGTTACCTCACACTTGTTCCTTTTGTTACCTCACACTTGTTCCAGTCATGTAACCACCTTGATGATTGTTACCTCACCCATGTTCCGGTCATGTATTTACCTTGATGACTGACTAACTTGTCTTTAGGGCTTACATCTTACAAGAAAAATGAAGGCCCTTTGACCTTTTAGATCATCTGTGATAATTTAATTACATCAACAAAAAAATATGGAAGGATTTAAGTACTTAGGGTTTTGTTGAAGATATCACTGTACTATTTGAAGATTTTGGTATGTACCTATTTTAAGCCAGATGTTATGATTTTGGCCTTGAGATTGAGTGGGACTCTCAAAACTTACATTTTTTGGTCCTGACAATAGAATTTTAGTATGATATGGTTAAGATGGTTTGATTGAGAATTTGAGAACAACAAAGGATAAGCCTCAATATTTTATGTCATTTAAAGATTGGAATAAAGACTATTGGGCAGGACAACTTAAGACCTTAGATTTGCACCAATTATATATCAGCTAGAGACTTGACCTATACCTCATGTAACTCTTCATGACTGTAAATATGATCTTCAAATTAGAAATATATACATTCTACGCAAGATTTATTTGTTTAGTAGATACTTAGGGAATGTGTAAACATGATAGTGAATACCTTGAACTAGTTAGCTTTATCTACTAGTTACTTCTGATCAACTAAGGACATTTACATTTCAATTTTAAATAAAATTTCAATATTGAACTTCAAAATTTAGACAATTTCCACCTGCACTGCACATAAATGGAGGCACCCTTTTAACACATTTCTTTGATTATGCTTTCATCTCCTTTCACATTTGAGTATACTAACTTATTTTGAAAAAAAAATTGATTTCAGTGTTCTATCCCATGGCTCAGTTCTTGTTTTTTTGTTTAGCAAAAATCAAACACTAAGCTTTAGTGTCATGTTGGATTGTCAGAAAGCGACACTGTGAAAATAGCTTCTTTAGAGTCTTCATTCTATTCTATCTTTGCAACTTTGTTCTTTCCAAATTTATTTTTACATACTAACAGTGACCATGAAAAAATTATTGCAGGAGTGGGAGGTTATTCTTACCTATATGAGCCACTTTG
>VDFB02358319.1:0-62439 GCA_007258455.2 Sequoia sempervirens | reverse complement strand
CTCACCAGAAGTGAGACTAGAGAAAACAATAACTTACAACACAGCAGCAGAAACCAAAACCAGCAAAAAACAAGACTAGCCAACAACCTGCAAAACCAGCTACGTGCCCAACAGCTTCAGGCCTTTGATAGCCTGCCTCTCTTTGTTCAAGAAATCCATCTTGTCCTCAAATGACAACTCTTTAGGAACCTTACTCTTATCCTCAGCAAGAATGGATGGAGAGACGGTCAGGCTTGGAGCTTTATCTTTACTTTTCTTCGTGGTGCTGGAGGGAGTGATGTCAAGGTGAGGTTGATGAGCAGTTTCCTCCAACTTGTGTTTAGATGTTCTTTTCTCCAGTTCCTATTGAAAGACATAGAGTAGTGGCAATGTTCTTCACTGACTCTTTGTAGTAGGCTGTTATTTCTTGCATATTTTTAAAATTCTTCTCCCAGTTGGCTTGAAGCTGACCAGCCTTAGTAACCAGCTTCCTCTGGGCTTCAGCAAAACCAACTGCATGCTTTATGTTCTCGACATCTTTCTCCAAGCGTTCCCAATCGTCAAAAGTGACGACAATCATTTTCATGGCATCCCAAACATCTTCATTCACCAACTCCTCAAGCCATTCTAAAGATTTAGACATAACAATGGATTCAATATTATGGATATTCTTTTTGGTAGTATGCATTTGGGCGAGTTGCCACTTTAGAATGTCATTTTGAAGATTATAGGCCTTACAAAGATCATCAATCTTCTTCGAGAGCTAGGTACAAAGATTGCATGGGGTCAAATTCTGAGCATCCAATGGGTCATGATGAAGAGCATTTGAAGGCACGTCCTCCGAAGGGGGGCAAGGAGAAGGAAAAACCCTAGTATGGGGAGATTGTGGATATTCATCAAATTTGGGGGAGCTCTGGGCGTCCAACTCATCATCCAAAATAGAGTAATAGAAATCTTTAGGGGAGTCTTGAAAGCAAACATTTTTAGTTTTTACTCTTTGAAGAGGAAGGGGAATGGTAATTCACCGCATTTTTACCCTTCAAAGAGAGAGAAGGGGTAGTTTTGTGGGTCCAGAGTCTTACTAGGAGAGGTAATAATCTCAAGAGGGGAGGGGGTGACGGATTTTCTCTTTTTGGAGGCGGGACCCTCTTCTAGCTAGATAATCAAGGGGTTGTAAACATGCGGACACACAAAGTGAGCAAGGGTTAGGGAAAGGTTATACTGGTAAAGGCAGTATATAAGGCTTTGGTGGAGGGGCATGGTGATGATGACTTTTTTCACAGACTCTTCCAACAAAGAATAAATCTAGAAGGTAAAATTCATTTTAAAATTATGACAAAAATGGCTTAACATGGGGAAGAGATAAACATGGAACCACTTATAAAGGCCCTCCAAAGTAAAGTACCTCATTAGGACTTCCACAATCTTCTTCCACACGCCCGAAAGGTCTTCTTTGTTGAATCCATTTTGAAGTCTGTTCACTTTCACCCCCCTTTTCAAAATCCTTCTCATCGCCTCTTGGTAGTTTCCTTTAGACTTTTTAGGAACTCTAACACCCTCGAGAGGAGACCCATCGTAGTAGCAATAAGCTTGACAAAGACATGAAAGGGGATGCCACGAACGTGAACAATGCCAGATTTCCATGAATTGGAAAATTTGGCTGAGAGAACCGAATCGTAGTCATTCATGGCTTCAATATACGAAGCCAGGTTGCCCTTTTGCAAAATGCTCCACACCTCCTGGTGATTATTTAGGGCATCACAACTGTTGAACTCCACTTGTCGAAGATCTCTCCCCATTGTAGGAAAACAAGTAGCAGCAATAGAGAGTCAACAAAACGTAGAAGGACCCAAATTCCAAGAATTTTCTTGAATGGTTGAAAGGACGAGGTAGTGGTAGCAATTTAATTTGCCACAAAAAGTCAAGTAAGGATAAAATACACCTTCCTTAAACAAAAATGATTAGGGGTCATTTTGATAGTGTAAGCCATCAACTCAAGGGAGTGAGTCGTTCCTACCTCTTACACTAGGGGCTGTGAAATATTTCGCCTCATTAATTATATTAAATTTCACATGCTCCAAGAGAGTATTGACATTAATCCAAATCATAATAGTTTGTACGTGAGAGGCAAGATTAGCCGGCATATCTTCTATCAAATTGCCTTCTCTAAACACACGCTTGATCCTGTGAGTCTCAAAGATGATCATGTTTAGGCATGTTTCCCTTATTAAGTCCTAGAGAAACCAGCTAGAACTGGCTTTATCTTGCAACATGTTGATTGTATTGCTGCAACTGCCCTTAATTAACATCTTGGTTAATCCTTTATCTTTTGCAATTTGGATTCCATGGAAAGCAGCTGCCACCTTAGAAAAGTTGAAGGATTGAATGCCAAGGTTGATAGAGTAGGCAAAGATCATATTCCCCCTATAATCTCTTAGGATACCACCCCCTCCCGCCTATCTGGATTCCCTTTAGCCGAGCTATCAAAATTAAGTTTTTACCAACCGAGATCGGGGGGGTCCAAATGGTAAATTACAACATAAAGACTTTTGAGAATCCACCTTAGTGAGTTTATCAAAGATGTCCCATTTCTAGGCAATCTTTAATTCCAGCTCAGAGGGGTTTCTTTTAGGCTTTTTAGAATCCACACCTTTGATGTTTTCCTTGATGTTGTAAAGAATAGACTCGACTAGAACCTCCCAAGGTTTCTTTTTATCTTTGAATATCCTATTATTCCATTCTTTCCATAATCCCTAGCCTGTATGGAAGAAGGCCTACCACTAGAGTTCCACAATTAGGGGATGAGAGAAGGGGTGGGTCTAGCTTTCAATGATGCTTTTAACATTATTCTGCCAGGCCTAGCTTACAAAGAAATTGTTGAGGATCTTTTGTCAAGTTCTCCAAGTGTTACATCCCCTCTCACTTAAACATGTTTATGACAATGAAATTATGGTCGTTATGTTAGTTGCAAGTAACTGCTTTTCATGAGAATGTGAAATTGTGGAAAGAATAATTGTTTATATGTCGTGATTTCAAATGTGAATGATTGTCTTGTATATGCGATTGGTTTACCCTATTCATGTGAAAATGAATGTGAGCATGAGATTATATTTAAATATATATAGATATATATATAAACGTTGAGAACGATCTAACCATAATCCTTGTCAGTGGATGCAAGATTGTCGTTGCCACGAGAGAAAGGGAAATATCATCAGGGAGAGGACGTGGTTAACAATGGATCAATTTTATCATCAAACCTTGAGTCGATGAAAGACAGTGTATCGAAGTAATAACTTGGCCAAAAGTAATTAAATATAATTAATGTTATACAAGCCAATTTTAAATATATATATATATATATATATCTCAATCACCTTTTAAGGAGATTGCAAATGGTTATTAAATATCAAATTAAAATTATTGATATAATTAAAATATTTATTAATAAATATTCTCTTAAGGGTTGAGCAAAACAATTCTTGTCATATATATATAATTTATGCAAAGGCTATTTAATATTAAATTAATAATAATGGATATAAGTCTAAGGCCATCGATCAAATATGAAAATATTTGAAATGGCTTTGGAACCGGAAATTAAATAATTAAAGGTGAGTCATCAGAGTTTGAAGGGGAATTTTCTCGTCATTTTTTTTCTTTCCTTTGAATTCTCTGGTGGAAACAACCAAGAAGAAGCCATGCAGCCGCAGGCTTTACAAATCTTGGTGGAGGTTTCTTTGGGGATTCTTCTAATGATCGGGAGGCCATTATTTTTCATTCTTCTCTTTGGACGGCATTCTTCTGGAGTTGGATACTCTGCATACGCCATAGACTACTTTGGAAAACCTCATATATTCTTCTCTGAGTCGCATCCCATCTTGTCTTGGTATAGTAGTGGTTCTATCTTCACTTGTTTGGCTTTTCCATTGCTTTTCCCTGGTCGTCCATCCTTGAAGGAAAATTAGGTGACAGAAATCACGACATTTCTGAGTTGGCTTATGTGGGAGTCGTGGTTGAAGTTCAAGCCTGTAGGACCATCGCTGGCAGACTTTGAGCGACTTCTACAAGACTTTGTTCAATCTTTCAAGCACGTAAATATATTTTAGATTATGGAAACTTTAAATCTTTTGAATGAATTTGTCTGTGGAATAACGTGTTTAAGATGTAATTCCATGGATTCACAATTAAATGAAAAATAAGGGAAATTGAATTAGAAGGAGCTTGGACAAGGTGTAATGTTCAAAGAATAGTCTTTCTTTCAAATACCTCATTCTTCTTCATGAAAATGAAAGTTAGGCAGTATGTCGTCCAGTTAATGCTCTGCTTTGTTCAATCATGTTAGAGCCAAACTCTTTCCTTCTCCTAATCTGTATACCAAATAATAGTTAAGAGACTTTTGTGTTCTTTTTCGTTTTAAACTTATGAACCTAGTTTTTATTGTCTTGAAGATCAACCGGTTGTTCATGACTGAATCAGTCGGCCAGGCATTAAATCAATTTTGTATATGGGTTCAGTGGTACCATTTAGAATTATCTAATAAACTGTTTCTATCTAGACAAACTGAATTTTATTCTCTGTAAAGAGACATTGGTTAAATCGAATTCTTGCTCACCTGAGTCTTAATGGGGTTTATATATAATTGTGAGTCTCAAAAACTCTTTATGCTGAGCCAATCTCATTATATGTATAAACTTGATGGGTATGATATAACCCTGAATTGAAGGAAATGACCAATAAACCAGTCAATGTAATTTAGACTTGAGACCAAACTATGAAGCTGAATGATATGGTCTGAAAGACCACCTAATTGATTATGTCATTAGGTACATAAGTGCTCAATGAAAACAGACATTTGTTAGAGAAGGCAGATAGCTTTTAAAGAAGTGATAGATGTTGATGCCGAGACTCTTTCTCTCTCTCTCTCTATGATAAAATCAGCAGATTAAATTTTAAACGAAGAGAAAAGTTTTGGAACCTAGTCTCTCATTCTATGATTGCATATGACATCAGCTTAACCTTAAACTAAGAGAAAAGATTTTGAATCAAGTTATGATAATATGAGCAACTTCTTCTCAGCCGTGTTCATCTCATGACTTACCTTTGCTAAAGGACTGAGGGTATCTCCTTCACAGCAAACATCAATTTGTTCCGCTATCCTTGCTTGTAAAGCAATTTGCTACTCAAGAGGTGAAAAGATAAAGAGTCCAATCTCTCTTAAAGGGTTTAAGAAAACAACTTAATCTTAAAAAAAATATGATTCCTAATCAGATTATTGTGATGTTAAATACTATGGTTAGGATATAACCTCGAACTAAGGGGAAAATGATAAACAAACTTGCTAATGTAAAATTAGACCTTGATCTAAGTATTATGATGTCGAGCAAGGGTGACAGTGTTGACGGCACAGGAGTGCCAAAAATATCGGCACAGAGTGCCAGTAATATTAAAATCCTTGGCCAAGGTATGATGCCAGTTAGGCATTGGTCAGCTATCATGAACCAGATATACTTCTAGTCAAAATGATCCTTCTGGTTAGGAGGTACTTACAGAGGAGGGATCAATCAGAGGTATAGGTTCATGACACCAGGCTCAGAAAGGCATGATGATAAGTTGATCCTTGTTGATTGCCCTCGTGAAGGGTCGGGTTTTTCAATTGAAGAAACTCGGGAGACCAGTAGGTCTTGGTTGGGCGATAAAGCCCCTGATGATAATTCTCTTTCCCTCATTGATAAAGATGCTCAAGTATATCAGCATGAAGAAGATGGCAAAATGTGTAATCCTTTCTCACTCGTAAATTCAGGTACATGCATTTGTCAATTAAAGTGTACTTCAAATTAAGCAATAAATGTTATTCTTTTAAGTTAAATGTTCGTTGTAAGAATTTGCAATTGTTCAGTTAGATAGTTAAATGTTTCAATCAGCTGAGATGTAAAATTATGGGAATTAGTTATTGATTATTAAATTACTATTTGGTTAAAAGGAAACCCTAGTTTGACAGTTAATTAGATATTGATCTTCTGTGAAACAGTTGGTGAAAACTGTTAGTTGTTTCAATTTAGCTGAAACTGAAAACTTAGAAGTTAGTTGAAAATTTAAATTGATACAGTTGAAATCGATTTGGAAACCCTAGAATGAAAACAAGTTAGTTGAACTTCGGCTGAAACTGGTAGTTGGTTTACATTTTTAAACTGTAGATCAAGTTGAGTGTTACACCAAGCGTAATCACAGTGGATAAGAAGGTGATCAAGCTTGTAACACATTGTTCCATGCATTGTCCGGATAACAAACTTGAGCCCTAGTAAGATCACATAATACCTGCTATATCAGTGAAGAAGGCTACGGTAGATAGAAAGAGGAGACTAAAGCATAGTTTGGATACCATGCTCATATATGTCTATTGTGGCATATAGGCTATCCGAGTTTTCTAGCCTCACACACAAAACCTGACTTAACAATCACAAACCTGAAGAGAAAATTTATACGAATAGCAATCTCTATATCATCATAGCACATAAACTTGATATATTGGGGAGCAGATTAGCACGGTGGAATCTAAATGACTCTCTTTCTCCTATCATAATCATGGTATGTTCATGGATGGATGGATGTGTTTTTCCTATATTTGACCTCTATTCCTTGAGGAACTGCCATAGATTAGCAGGGTAAAATCTAAAATGGCTTGCTTTCTCCTATTATACTCATGGTATGCTCATGGATTATGTTGTGTTTTCCTAAAATTTGACCTCTATTCCTTGGGAAGCTGACACAGATTAGCAGAGTAGAATCTAAATGACTCGCTTTCTCCTCTTATACTCATTGTATGTTCATGAATGTATGTTGTGTTTTTGCTGACATTTGACCTTATATTGCTGTAGAAGGATAGACATCTGGACCATGATAAGATGCAAAGGAACTTCGGAGAGGAATAAAAGGTAAAAATTCATGCATATCAGATGCAACAAAGCTTATTTTTGCCATATCGGAACCTTTGGGAGATCTAAGGCCATTATGACTAATTACAGCTCAAACAATGCCTGTAGAAGCTGAGTGTCAGGAACATTCAAGTGACAATACTGATCAGATTTCAGCCCGAATCAACTCTAAAGTTTCTGAACATGAAAAGGAATCAATTTATGCCACTAGAAAATGTGCCAAAATCTGCAGGTCTGTCATCCTTCTCCCATAAATGGCCCGAAATTTGCTAAGTTATGATAAAAAGTCCAAATATGCAGGTAGCAATCTTTCAGAAAGCTGACGTCTAACACTACCCTGATAACAAAGAAAAGATCCAAATGCCATTGATCTGACTGGATCCAGTGGTGGGTGCAACTCCAAAATATGAACCAAGGAAAAGGAATTCTCAAAAGTGGTGGATCCCTCCTCACCATGCAGCAACTAGTCAGAGGCCTCAGAATCTGACAAACCCTAGACAATGAAAAGTTTTTGAACATCATTGATTTTATCTAACTGAACAGTCTAAAAGCATAGAAGGGATGAGCAAAAACTAAGTATAGATGTGCAGATGGAAAATTTTCAGAGGATTTCCCCTTGACATAGTCCTGACAAGAAGTAAAGTATTTGGAACCTATTTATCTAATTCAATATATCAGTGGTCACAGATTCTAAGGTCTGACATTGAATCAGAGTTTCAATGAGGAAAAACTAAGTAAGAAAAGGAAAAGTAAAGCGGGCCCTTTTGATGAACAGGTGGTGATCTTTCAGAATATTGAAGCCCTAGAATTGCCCTGAGAGATGGGTGGACTTCCAAATATTGATCAATATGAATCTAGCAAGAGGTTGTGGCTCCAAAAGGCACAATACAAGTAAATTAACCAGAAGAAATTTTAAGCGATGTCGTGTTCCTCTTGGCCATGCAATGATCAGTCATGAACCTTTGACCTCCCAAATGACTAAGAGTCTCACCAAAATCCACATGTCAAAGAAGCCTGACTTCTATTCTTGCATCAATCTGAATGGTCTCAACACTAAAATATTTGTCAATCTGTCAGCACCCATCCATGATCTAAAGTGAATGCTGCAATGCAAACTTTCAAATTACTTTTGAAACTGGTCAGAAATTGATTCTCGGGATTCTCTGCTCCATTTCACAACACAATCAACTAAAATTGTTGGAGGATCAAGAAATAATCATTACAAGAAATGGGTGTACTCTCAATAGAACAAGACAAGTAGGCCATTACAACAATATTCTACAACCATCACTTGATGAAATCAACAATTAAAGCAGGGAAATCCTTTCAATTACACCTGATCATCCAAACAAATTCCAGCAGTAGAGAACTTTAGCAAATCATTCCCTGAGATTTTGAACAGTATGAACAATATTCAGTTATAAATAAGAGCATTAAACATATTTGTAACATCTTTTGTCTTCTTAACTTTAGCTCTCTGTTGCAACAATTAGATCTTAACCTTTCTTTTATTTTTGTAAGCATTTTAAATGCTTCAAGGCTGAAACTCTATCTATGCTTCTTGATATTTGAATATTAATGCTTAATAATTACTTTGTATTCTTTCTATTGTATTCATATATCATTGCTGCAATCTCCCGGAGTATTGATTCTTTCACCTCTTCAACTGAAAATTTGTTTAAGAATGCTGCTCCACTTTCCTTGCCTACAATCCCACCTAAATCTCCCTTCTCCTCGGCCAATGGTAACTAGCAACAAGGTTCATCTCAACCACCTTATGCTCAACAACTATGTCACATTATTGATCTGGATGACATAAAAAACCTAACGACGAAATTTTCCAATTAGTCGATAGCTTAGAAAATGGAGAATGCACAAAAGTTCAAAATTATTTAAAGCCATTATATGCTAATAATCAGAAAAATCAAGGGTATATGATCAAAGTCAAGGGCATCAAAATCACAACTATCAGCTTGGAGCACAATTTCCTTGGCCAAATCCTCCTTTCCAAAGAATTAAAGGTTCCTTATAGGCCAATAACAACAATTCTAAAGCAATTATGCATGTTCTATCAATAAGAAATAATTTTATAGAAACCCAAGACTTTTAGCACTTGCCTTTTGTAATGTCCCCTTTTATGGATGGGTCAAAAAAAAATTTAATTATTTATCTTGGATGAGGAGCGACCCATTTGGGTTTTGAAGGGAGGAAAAATAAGTGAAAAAAAAATATTTTATTATTTTATTTGGGGCGCTCAAGGGAGAGATTAAAATAATATTTAAAATTTGATTTTGGCGCCAAATATTTTTATAATTTTTTATTAGAGCTGGGTGACCCCTTTTTGGGAGTTATAAGGAGAAAAATAAATAATAATAATAATAATTTTGAATTGTGAATTTGGCATCCAAGTTGAGGATTTAAAAATGAAATAAAAGAAAATTTTAAAAGAGAAATTGGCACCCAAATTGGGTCAGCCAATTTGGGGAGTTAGGGAGGAAGTTGCTATAAATACAAGATCATTTTGGAGGTTTTGACATCACTGTACATATTCCTTCTGTTATTATCAGCAATTTATTGCAGCTATTCCAAAGACGAAACCCCTTGTGAATTGTGGGTGAGTTGGATGAAAACCTAGCTCATCATTGGGGGACTTCGTGATGGAGGTCTACTTGTGCTTCAATGGAGTTTTGTGACAGAATTCATGCTCAGATTTTCTGATCAAATTAGGCGATTTGTGGAGGGCAGATTTGATAATATTTTGTCTAAGGTTTCACTCTAGAGTGGAGCACCCAAGTCGGAAGAGGTGCGCCTTGTTTTGGAAGGCAATTTTTGGCATTTGGTGAGCTTTCAAGGGTTGCAAACCCTCATCTACAGGCCAGCGCACCATTGTGGTAGGGTTTTGGAGACATTTCATCAATAATTTGCATTCATTTTGCATTATTTCCATAGCTGGAGTGTTGGAAAATTGTCATTGATGTCAAGCTAAGAAGGTAATAGTATGATCGATGCAAAGATATGAAGGTAAAGGTTTCAGACTTAGAATGAAAAGAAGAAATCAGATCGATCAGATATATGTCAAGAATACAAACAGATTGTACAGATTGAAGATAAATCGATATCCTTGAAGAAAAATCAGATCGCTAACTAACATTAACAAATCTATAATAATCTTGGAGAGGTACGATTATTGAAGAAGCATGACTTAGTGATGCGATTTTCTACAAAGACTTTAGATTAATAAAAACTAAAGATTATCAACAGATCGGTTATGCAAAATGATGCAAGGCGCTTCATAAATAAAACAATACAATTTCATGTTAAACTGTCACTACTGAAAGACATGGGTCTATGAAGAAATGCACCTCACATAAACATGGTGCGATTTTGAACAATCAGATTTAATAGAACAAAACAATTTTATTGAAGGCACAGAGTAATTAATGAAATCATTATGTAATATTTGCCCGTTATAATAAGAGTGGCCCAATGTAATAAGAGTTGCCCATTATATCTGTTACATGTTGGAGAGTGTATGTTTAAATTAAAGATTTAAACATTGGAGAGAAAAATGTTAGTGGCTGACTCTTTTGAAGGAAAGAAACAAGGACGATATAAAAGACGGTTTGAAGTCATTTCAAAATCACCATGCTTTGATATAAACATGCAGCGATCTGTTTTGTATGGTGCGAATACCTTGTGGATACCAGCGATTTTCAAGTGATATATTTTGCAAAGAGGACAATTTGGAGGAGAGTTGTGTGGATGACTGTGTAAAATCGGAACAGCAGAGTATATTGTGTGAGCATTGAAGAAAAATCATGCATCACAAGAAGGATAGAAGAAAGTGCAGAGTGTTGAATGTGAGACAAAGGTTATATCATTCAAATTCAAGAAGATTTAAAGATGAGAAGATGAAGAGTAATTCAGATTTATGTCAACATATATGAAGAGAGTGTTAATGTTGTGCGAGAAGAAAGAACGTGTGTGAAGTGTGGAAGAAGAACAAGGTGTGTGTATGAGATAAAAAGACGTATCATTCAAACACAAGAAAATTTGATGAGGACAAAAGAATAATTGTGTAAGGAAGATTTTTTGTAAAGAACGTTTATATGATCGTTATCCATTGAAGAAGCAAATAAAAGAAGACAAACTATCTTTGTAATTCAAGCAGAATTATGAGCACATTTGGAGAAGATCTAAAAGCATATTGACGCAGATCTATAAGCATATCTGAAGCAGACCATTGAATCATATTTAGAGCAGATTATTGAAGCATATTTGGAACAGATTTATAAGCATATTTTGGAGCAGATTATTGAAGCATGTTGGATCAGATTTGAAGGGATTAAAGCAGATTTTGATGAAAAGTTCATGGCAGATTGAGAAGAGAGTTGTGAAGAAAATTTGAAGGCAGTCCAAGAGCAATTTTATTGCATATTTGGTGAAGATCATAGTTGTCCATCATCCATTGTAGAAGCAACATTGAAGGTGGAACATTGCTCTTTAAGTTATTATTTTTGCTAAGTTGGTGCTTGGCAAGTGGGGGTTGGTGCCTCCAGTAGTTGGTACCTACTAAATCAGAGATAGGAGTTGGTGCTCCTTGTGGGTTGGTGCCTACTAAATTGTGAAAATTGGCGATTCAAGTAGGTTGGTGCCTACATTCATTGTAAAACTTATATAATTCATAAAATACATTATTTGTACCGTGGTTTATCCCGTAAGGGTTTCCACGTAAAATCTTGGTGTCAACTTGTTCATATGGTTATATTCTTGCATGGTTATATTGTGTTAGAGTTTAAAAGTTGATAAGGTTGAAAGGGTAAAAATTTGTTAATATACTGATTCTCTTTCCCCCCCCTCTCAGTATATTTTTGTGCTCTTCATGGAGTAGTTCGCCCAGCTAGGGTTATTGTGGAGCAATATTTCATACAACTTTTGGCATGTAATTAGGGTATATTCATAGCAGAAAACTTCAGTAATATTTTTGGGCATGTTTGGAGCCCATTTTGTGGTGATATTGCATAAACATTAAGTCTGATTTTGTAGCAGCAGATTGGGCAAACTAATAATCAGAATTATTGCATGTTTGGATGGTCATATTGATGTTTCACACTGCTGATTACACTCATATCTGAAGATAGTTATATTTGCTATGTTATTTGAGGCATTTTGGAATGATATATGTTGCTTTTCTTCCTTGTTTGAAATCAGAAATTTTATATCAAAAGTTAGGGTTTGTAGTGAGCTACCTGTTGTGACCTTTTCACACATCGCCCCATTGCAAATGGGGACCCCATAATTTTTGCTTCGTTTGGGTCTTTTGGCTTGTTTTTGGTTGGTTTTTCCCGTTGTCTCTCTCTTTGCTGCTTGTCTTTCTGGGGATGTGCCCGTCCGAATTGAAATTTTGGCTAAGTCTATAGAATTAGGGTTTGCATTTCTCACGTCGGTTTGAGGTCAAATCGAGTTTGGCTATTGAAATCTGAGACTAATATTATTGTCAGGAGGGCTACAAACAAGTTTCCACTAAATTTTCGCTGAATTATGATAACTTGCTATTTTTGGTAAGTACCAATTTGGGGCCTATTTCCTTGGGATTTTCAAATTCTGACGACTGCACTGCACTTCGAATGTTGTGAGTTGCCTGCATGCAAAACTTGAGCTGAAACAGACAAATTACTATTTTTAGCAATTCTGCCTTCGAGGTTCATTTTTAGGGTTTGCATGCAAGATTTCTCAACGCATGTCGGCATAATCTTTCTAGGTTTTCCGAGAGCTACGCGATGCGGTAACATGCAAACAGAGTTGATCACTTTTCCGGGACTTGCTATTTTTAGCCAGTGCTTACATGATCATTTTTCTGGGTTTTTCTGGGTTTTTTAAGATCTCTCGGACAGTGTGACATGCAAACTCATCTGACAGTTGATGGGTCACTTTTTCAGACACTTACTATTTTTAGCAGGGTCACATCGGCAGCTGCCCAACACTTTAGAATCACAAACACAACGACATGCAACAAAAATGAGTCAAACGGAGACCATTTGAGCAACATGCAAGTCATATTAGGGTTTACAGCTTCGGGACCCAAAATGAGGGGTAAAATGCCAGAATTTTCGAAAACCGGTGTATCCCACTGTGATCAATATCTTTCAAGCTATCCACCGGTAAAATTTGGAGGCAATCGGAGCACTTACTATTTATAGTAAGGCGTTCCAAAAACAGGCTATAAATAGTAAATCAACACCAGGCGCCAGTGTGAACGGGCAAGTCTACCGATGAGGGTCACGTCATTCAAATTTCAAGTCAAACGGAGTAGTGGAAGTCATGAAACTGAGCAGTTGCTATAAATAGTAAACCACCTTCAGAAACATACTATAAATAGCAGGTCAGCTCGAGATGGCAGTGTGAACAGATTAATTAGGTCATGAGGATCCTATGGTTAAAATTTCAAAGCAATCCGAGCTTCAGAAGAGGGAAAACCTGGAACTTACTATATATAGTAAGTATTGAGCTGCTTGGTGAAGATGAGGAAAAAACGCCTAAGTCTGGAGTTCATCCTGCTCATACCTAGAAATGCGCCCTCAAGCTAGCAGGAAGCTAAAATTCTTCTAAGTTTGGAAAATTGAAAATGGGCCCCCAAAAACTTCTCACAAAGACCCCTATTTATTTTGCACGACTTCCAAAGCACTTACGAAGTGAAATTGCCTGCAAGCAAGGGCGATTTACTTTAGATAATTCATAGACTTCAAATAAAATTCTGGAAACTTGCACATATGGTCGCCCTACATAGGAAAATAGATTGGAACAGTACCCAGAACAATATTATTTCTGTTTCTTGAGTTGTGAGTAAAAACAACCTACAGCCATCCAAACCAGCAACTCTAAAATTGACAGAAAATACAATAACTCAACTACGGAATGTGAGAAGAACCAACTACAATGAAAGGAAACCAACTACAACTAAACCTCTCAATTAGTTGTTGTTTTTCAAGCAAGAAGTCGAGTCAAGGCTAGGAGGCATTCATTCCTCGAAGCAATCCCAAAGCCAATCTGGCAGCATAACTTTGCAAATTCATCCCACACAACAGTACTACTAAAATTTTCTGTGAAGTCATTTCTCTCAGGACCTCCATGGGCTGAATCCAAATTAGGATTCAAGACTGCTGCTATGTTCTGATCTTCATCACTTGCTATCACATGCAAGTCTCGGAAAGTATTGTGGGGCTCTTCCACACATTCTTCAACTGACAAAGTTTCATCAACATGCTTGTTTGTGGGCTGCAATTCACAAATAGACACTTCATCTTCTTCCTTCTTTGATCCTTCAACCAAAACTTGTTCTGCTTCCCTTTTTATCATTTTCCTGATGTGGTCCACCATCTCCGACTTTTCGGGCTTCAGAAACGCCACACAATTCAAATGGGTATCAAATGAAACATTGTTCCTATAATCATCTGGCATGTTTTGATATTGCTCACGGAGTATGGCAGCCTCATGTTCACATTGTCTTTTGTACTGTTTGGCATACTCAATGAAATCTCTTGTGGCCAAACTAACCTTTCCTTCCTCAAATGCCATAATCGAATCTGACTTCTCACGATTACTGAACAAATGATGATACATCTTTGAAACTTCTGAAAACTGATCTAAGCTCGGTTCTGACCTCTGGTGTAGAAACTGATTTCTCTATCACTCAACTGTCAACTGAACTTTGATGGGTACAGGATGGCAGGATATGGCGCCTAGTTTAGTTATGAGAAAGGACAGCTAAAAGTGGCTATTAATTAATGGCACGGATCCCAAAGCACTCCAGAAAGGGCGCCCTACAAGGAATGACGAATTTGCTTTATAAAATCATAAACTTCGTATTAAAATCTGCAAATATTCATGAAGGGTCTCTTCCAACAGAGAAAACCAATGAGACAATACCCAGAACAACTCTTTTTGTATTTTTTGATTTATGAGTGAAACTATAGATTCAGCCTTGTTATCAGCAACTTCAGAAAATGACATAAAATGCAATAAACTGAACTACATAAGTAAACCCAAACTACAAATGCAAACCTCACTACAAAATGTCACTCAAACAAGCAAACCTCTCCACTAGGTGCTATCTCTCAAGCACGAAGTTGAGCCAAGGCTAGGAGGCATTCATTCCTCGAAGCAATCCTATTACCATTTCGGTATCAGAGCCAAGATCCTGCCATCCTGTGCCCATCAAGGTTCAATTGACAGTTGAATGACAAAGAAATCAGTTCTACACCAGAGGCTAGAACAAAGTTCAGTTTAGCTCTCAGAAGTTTTGAAGATGTTGCGTTTCCTGAAGTCCAGGAATCATGAGAAGTCGGATTTGATTGAGGTGTCTAAAGAATGCCAGTTCAAGAGGAAATGTGAACATGAGGCTGCCAAACTCCATAAAGATTATCAGAGCATGACAGAGGAGTTTAAGAACGATGTTTCATTTGATACCTTTTTGGATTGTGTGGTGATTTATTACCCTGGAAAGCGGGCTATGGTCAACTACATCAAGAAAATGATTAAGGAGGAAGCAGAACATGCCATGGTTGCAGGTGCAAGGAAGGAAGAAGTGCCTATTTGTAGATTGCAGCCCACAAATGAACATGACGAAGAGAAAAATCAGTCAACTAATATTGAAGATGGCACAAGCAAGGTGCACATGTCACCTCAAAATGATCGTAAGTTTGATATAGAAACCTTGACAGTTGAGGAATGTGTGGGGGAGCCCCGTAATACTTCCCTAGATTTGCATGTGACAGCAAGTGATGAAGATTTTAGTAGTACCGTTGTGTTTGATGAGTTCGTTGAAGTAGTGCAAGATGGAGAAAATACTAGTGGAGACATAGAACCAGCTTATGACCAATACTATAGTGATGATGTTGGTGATGAGTCTAAGGAGTTCATGCAAGATCATACTGAAGATTTGATGAGGAAGGATTTTCCTCTTGTTGCTGTCTTAACTTCCCAAGAAGTCCCACATGAAAAAATCAGCGACATACTCTCTCATGAGGGTTCCATAGAAGATAATGAAGATGAAGTTTTTCAAACAACAAACATTGAAGATTCTTCACTTCATTTCGGTGGTGACATTGTTGGTCTTGGGTTTGATCAGCAAACTGAGCCATTGGAGAGAAATGTTTTTGATGATTTCAGCTTAAGTGAATTGGGACTTGACTTATTCAAAGAGTCATCACTACAAGGGGAGCATGATAAGTTGTTTCCAGTTGATCATCTTAATCAGCCCACTAGCATTTGGGATCCGGGTGTGTTGGCATCAAGTTATGTTAAAGAACCTGTGTGGGATAAGTTTCCCTTTGATCCTGATGAAGAACAAGAACCAGGTTGCACGGTAGACTATGAGGTGGCCCTTGGAGGAGAAGTTGTCTTTGAAGAAGAAGATTGTTCCACAAAATTCCATAATGATCTCTTTGGAGTGGTTGCAGCCACTAAAGAGGAATTTGTGGTTACAGAAACTTTCCGAACAGCGGACAAATATGACTCCTTGAGCAGGTTGGATGCTGGTCTAATGTTTGATCAAGGAGGCAGTGATGAAGAAGAAGAGCTAGAAGACCATATGGCTCTTGAAGATGGAGAGTTTGAAAGTGTTACTAAACACAAATCTGATTTATCAATGCACGAAGCTGATTGCAAGCATTGGGTTGAAGAATTTGTGGAGTATGATGCTTTTTATGACAATGAGCATTCTCTGCTAGTTGGTGGTGAAGTACAAGAATGTTGGAGCAGCAAAGAGGGCAGCAAAGGCAAGGAACGAAGTTCTGATTTTCAGTTGCAGCCTATCAGCAGTTCACCGTCTTTGCATGTTCATGAGTGGGAAGATCAATGCAAGGTATCTTTTGGAAAAGAAGTGCAAGCGCTATCCCTATTTGATCGCACACACAATTTGGTTGATGATCTCTATTGGAAGGCTCAGTCTGAAGAGAGACGAAGTGGAGTTAAGGATGAAGTTGCTCTTCCTAACTTGCAACTTATCAGAGGCTCTTTGGAGACATTGAAATCAGCATACATACACTTGATTGAAGATCGAGATTATGCCTTCGAAATTGCGAAGAAGACCGTTGGTACTTTCCAAGAAAAGAAGAGAAAGGCTTATGAGCTTACTCTTGAGCTTGAATCAACAAAGGACATGTTGAAAGAAACTCAGTTGGCTCTAATGGAGGTTGAAGACCAATTTGTTGACTTCAAACTTTTCAAGGAGCAAGAGGGTGCACAAAGAGCTGAAGAAATCAAGCAAGTGATTGGAGAGCTTGATAGTCTTCAAGAGGAGTTTGATCTTGAAAGTGTCTCAAGAAAATCAGAAGTTGCATGTGCTGATTTGGAACAGCAAGATATAAGGAGTGATTTTCAAGTTTTTAACAATCCTCTCTTTGAAGTGGGTGTTGAGGAAACTTATGATAATCCTCTTTTTGTGATAGAAGATGAACCAGAACATGGTGTTCACACTCTTGTCAATCCATTCCATGGGTTGAATGATGCTAGTCTATTTTGGGAGTTGAATTTGAAGTCATCCTTTGTTTCATGCTCCAGTGTTGTTGAAGCTTTCATGGATTGGTTTCAGAGGTTAATCAGAGGGAATGCCTATTTTAGGAGTATGCACTTGGTTTTGACCAGCACTTGGGGTTGTGTTGAATTCTATTTTCAGTGTGTTGAAAATATTTTTCAGTTGGGTGTCCATGTTTGGGATTCTCAACATGGGTTGATGGAGCCTATTGCTTGTGGAAAGAAGAATTTTTGGAGGGATAATGATCAAAATTTCAGTATTATTGGTGTTGTTACTTTCTTTACCAGCCCCTTGATGGTTCCGTTTGTTCATCGACAAATGGATTGGAGAGAAATTTTGAGTATGGATTGGAAAGAGGAACAATTGGTTGCTCTTGGCGTTGATCCTTGGCTAAGACAAGAGCAGATTTTGAGACTCGTGCTTGCTGGTTGGAGGCAGACCAGCCCGTTACTTGTGGAGTTACTCTCGTTTGGGAGAGCTTCCCCATCACCACTTGCCAACGAGGTGGTAGTTTTCTGATGGAGATTGCTCTAGTATGTTTTCCGGCCATTTTTGAGATGTTACCTTGCAACTCTATGCTCATATCATACACTCACACTTGGGAATTTCTTTGGTGCTGCTGTTTTTTCTTGTGTGAGGTACTAAAATCAGATTGCACTTCGCTGACTTCGGCCTTGAACAGTAGAGATTATTTGTTCCTTCGCACCTATTCTACTTTTGGATTTCATCTTATGGAGGCTTGTGATGTTAACTTTGATAGTTCTCTCTCATTGTGGGTTCAGGACAGCGAACCACCACTTGTTTTGATTCATCATTATGAGATTCATGAGGTTGGAACTATGAGAGTTTTATGTAGTCTTCATGGTGGTATCAATATAATTCAGTTGGTGCATAGTAGCTCCATGAGGAGACGTTTGTATGAGTTTGTTGAGCTCTTGCAAAGGATTGTTTTCCTCTTTGAAAGAAGATTCAAAGATGTCACATTTGCAGTCATGACTTCGTTTGTTACCATGAGGAGGTATGCTGAGGAGATTGATTTTGAGTTGAGTAGCCTATCTTTCTTCTTGCCTAGAATTGTGGTTGACAGTGGTATGATTGTTATTGTTGACTCTGGGCATCTTGTACGTGAAACGTTGCATGATTTTGATCTCAGTCCTTTAAGATCTTTCAATTTGAGTATCATGGATGGTAACACTTTGGGGTTACAAGGGAGGTTAGTGCAACATTGGCATGATGATTTTACTGATGTGATCAGAGTAGTGCAGCAGTAGCATAGTGGGTCCTTCCTGAGATGGATTTGGGAACCTGGGATCATACTTGTTTTGGTATGGATCAGTCTTAAGTTTTATGGAGTTATGGTGGTATTGCTTGAGGACAAGCAATTTTGGGAAGGGCGGACTGTAATGTCCCCGTTTTTAGCACTTCACTTTTCAGTGATTGATAACCTATTCCCAGTGTGCTGTCGGCAAGTCAGTGGCAGAATTAGGATTTCTAGTTGTTTGATGGGTTCTCTTGAAGATTCAGGGTTCTGCTTGTTGGAGTTTGGATGTTGGGATTCTGGATTCTTTCTGGGTTTTCAGAAAGCTTCACAATGGTATCGCATGCGTTGCATTCTGAGCAACTTCTTGAATTTACTATTTTTAGTAAATTCTATTTTTAGCAGTGGTCCAGTCAGCATCAGCTCAGCAGGCTTTCCTTTTCTGGCAGTTCATTGGGTAATTCTGATTTTTGGCTTAAAGGGTTCATTTTGGAGAAATAAGTCATTTAAAGTCAATAATGTTTTATTTTATAAAATACCCCCTTGTCCTAGTAATATGACTTTAAGTTATTTTAAAAAAGGGGACTTTGAGGGTGGTGATCTCATGAGGATTTATTTTGATATTTCTAAAGTCAAAAATACTTCTTGGAGAAAAGGACGCCATTTTATGAAGAGGAGATTTTTTATAAAGTCAAAATTCAACCTTATGAAAGGGGGCGCCCAAACTGGAGGGAAAAGGAGTCAATTCAAATTTGAAATTAGGGTTTGTGTTCTAGAAGCTTCTGGAAGGCTTTCTCAAATTATAAAAGGAAGCTTCAGGTCCTCATTTTATTATCTTATGACTTCTATATTGTTATGCTGCCGAAATGGTAACAGGATTGCTTCGAGGAATGAATGCCTCCTAGCCTTGGCTTGACTTCGTGCTTGAGAGATAGCACCTAGTGGAGAGGTTTGCTTGTTTGAGTGACATTTTGTAGTGAGGTTTGCATTTGTAGTTTGGGTTTACTTATGTAGTTTAGTTTATTGCATTTTATGTCATTTTCTGGAGTTGCTGATAACAGGGCTGAATCTATAGTTTCACTCATAAATCAAAAAATACAAAAAGAGTTGTTCTGGGTATTGTCTCATTGGTTTTCTCTGTTGGAGGTGACCCTTCATGAATATTTGCAGATTTTAATACGAAGTTTATGATTTTATAAAGCAAATTCGTCATTCCTTGTAGGGCGCCCTTTTTGGAGTGCTTTGGGATCCGTGCCATTAATTAATAGCCACTTTTAGCTGTCCTTTCTCATAACTAAACTAGGCGCCATCATTTTAAGAGTATTTTGCATCAGTTTTCATGTAATTTGAGTGAGAAATGAGTGAGTTGTGAGCTTTTCATTGAGTTTATGTATTGCTGGTTCTGTAATTCATGTTGCTGGTCTGTCAGATCAGACTTGAGAAAATTGCATATTAGCGAAGGACGGGTGTTAGGAATTCATTATTGACCTAGTGGATGACATCTTTACTATTGCAGCAACTTGTAGAGCTTAAATCCTTGATCTTGCAGGCATTCTACTTCTCATTGTAAGCTGAACAGTAGTACTGTCAGCAATTCTCTCAGTTTTGCTTATCATGTTTGTAATTGCCCACTGAATAAGTGGAAGAGGCTGGCTTGCCGCCTATTTACTTTGATTTGCATTGTAATATCATACATCTCCGCCCTATGGTAGCTCCATTCCCACTCCGGGTTTGAAAGCACATTCTGGGTGTTGAGTTTATTTGAAGTTGCATTTGTATTTCTTTAAATCTCCACCATATGGTCGCCTCATTCCATTCTGGTTTGGGTAGCACATACTTGGTGTTGAGTTACTTTCAGTTGCAGTTCTGATTTATTGTACTGACGATCCTCTTGCCATATGACAGCCTCTCTCTTGTTGAGATTGAGTGCGCATTCTTGGCAAAGAGTTATATTGTAACTGCTGGTTTGATTTATCTAACCCTAACGGGTGCCTTCTGCATTGTTGTGTAATTTGGAAAAAATCGGAAAAATTGGTTCCGGTTTATTACAGCCCCCTTGAAATGTGCCCTTGCAAGCTTGAAGTGGATGGAAAATATTCTAAGTACTTGAAATTTGAAGCTCCCTACCCCAAATGCGCCTTAAGATGAAGAGAAGCTCCAAGAAATTTCTAAGTATTGAAAATTGGAAGCTCAAGGCCTCATATGCGCCCAAGAAGAAGAGGAGGCCTTGAAAATTTCTAAGACATAGAAATTGAAAGCTCACTATGCTAAATGCGCCTTCACTTGGAGATGGAGTTTGAAAAGTTTCTAAGGCATTTAAACTTGAAGTGGCTACGAAATGCGCCCTTGAAGTGAGAGGAGGTTGGAAATTTTACTAAGTATTGAAAACTTGAAGCTTACCCCCTCAAATGCACCTTAGGAAGCTGAAGATGGTTGGAAATCTCACTAAGTGTTGCAAATTGGAACCTCAAAGGTAGAAATGCGCCTAGCATGGGAGGAGAGTCATGAAATCTTCTAAGTACCTAAAACTTGAAGCAAGACCCCTTATGTGCGCCTTGACTTGGAGGAGAAGTTAGAAAAATTTCTAAGTGTCACAAATTGAAAGCTCAAGGTGCTAAATGCGCCCAACCTTTTGAAGAAGAAGTTTGAATTTTTTTCTAAGTGTGGAAGTTGAAAGTAGACCTAGCTAAATGCGCCCAACTTGCATGGAGATGCTTGGAGTTTTTCTAAGTGTTGCAAACTTGAAGTAGGGACCCCTAAATGCGCCCTAGTGGATAATCAGCCTTGAAAAATGTCTAAGGCAATGAAACTTCAAGCTCAGCCTAGCATATGCGCCCAAGTGAGGAGTGAAGTTTGAATTTTTCTAAGTGTGGGAAATTGGAAGCTCCCATCCCCAAATGCGCCCTTGAGGGAGAATGGAAGATGAAATGCCTAGGAAATTTTCTAAGTGTGAAAAATGAAAGTAGAAGCTCCCAAATGCGCCCAGCCTTGAAGATGAGAATGTTGAAAATTTCTAAGGAAAATAAACTCAAAGCTTGAAGGGTCATATGCGCCTTGACTTGTAGGAAGAGTTAGGTATTTCTCTAAAGCATCAAAATTGAAAGTTCACTACTCTATATGCGCCTGGACCTTGAGAAGGGTAAGAAATGTTACTAAGGCATTGAAACTGGAAGTTGACACCTCCAAATGCGCCTAGGACAAGAATTGAGTATTGAAAGAATTTCTCTAAGGCAAGGAAATTGGAAGTGCAGAGGGCTAAATGCGCCCAACTTGAGCAAGTGATTGGAAAGTATTCAAGTATGGCAAAATGAAAGTGAAGAGGGTTAAATGCGCCCAAATGCCAAGAGGTAGCTTGAAAATTTTTAAGGCAAGCTAAAATGGAAGTTCATGCGCCCATGCTAGTGATGTTATTTGAAATTTTTCTAAGGCATAAAATTCCACCTCTAGGGGAAAATACGCCTAAGCTTGAAGAAGTGATGAAATCTTCTGTGGCATGGATGAATTGGCAGTGGATACGTCAGAATGTGCCGGCTTCATGAGATTGAAGAAGATTTTCAAGGCAGAGCAAAGAAAATTCACCCGGATGTGAAGAATAAGAATAAATTTGATTGACAAATATTTTTCTAAGGTTAAAATTCAAAAAAATTAAACGTACCCCTTCGTTTGTAGACCCATGGATTTGACGCTTTCTGAAGGGAACTTTCTTCTGGGTATCGAACATCTGCGACAAGGAATTGATTTCAAAGTCTTCCACAGCTTGCCAAGGATTCCGAGGTGAATATTTTTGATGGGCACCAGATTGATGAATTTCCTAAGGAAAATTTAAGAAATTTTCTAAGGCAAAGAAAGAAATGTTTGTGAAAATAAAATGCCTTGGCTGATGAATTCGAAGTTGATTGCCTAGGTGAATTTGCTCAAATTCTTGGTGAGGATAGTCTTCTTGAGCCAGAAATGAATAAAATCAAAGTTGTCAACACCTCAGTTGGTGAAATAAATTTCTTGAAGAAGATGCAGTTGAAGTTTACACTTTCAAAAGATGATTTTAAAATGCATCTCTTAAATACGCCCTTGAGGATGATGAAATTTGTCTAAGGCATTGAAATATGATGCAAAGGTGTTATATGCCCCAGCCTACAGATGTTAAAAAAATCATGAAGAGAGATGTTGGAAGAAATATCTAAGTGTTAGAATTTCTCCTCAAAGACCCAAAATGCACCCAAATCAAGGAGGTAGGTGGCAAGGAAGAAATGTTTTCAAAGCTCAGGATGGAGAAAAAAATGGAAACCCAAGCGTTAATGGTCACCATCAAGTACTTCAAAGTTGAAGAACAACATCAAGGAGGAAAATCATCGTCGAGCAGGGGAAAGAAGTTGTCGCCTTGGAGTCAAATCAAGGACGTGCCTGCCATACCCTATCAAGAAGTCGAACCAATGATGATCAGACTCATCCAGTTTGCAGTCAGAAAGAAGAACAGTGCAAACGCGTCTATGAACAGGAATCTTCTAGAGGATGGTGGACATTAATGGTTCATTTATTACTCCACTCCTCTTTTTAGGGTTAGGGCTGAGGTGGCACAATTTGGGCCATCCATCTGATTGTAATCCGAGCCGTCCGTTGGACTTGGCCAACTATATAAAGGGGCATCCCCCCTCATTTGTAATTCAGTTAGACACTAGATCAGACTAGAGAGTAGAGCAGGGAGACTTTAGTTGTAATAGCTTAGCATAGCATAGTTTGAAGGAAAAGGAAAGTTTTCCCTTGAAAACTTTGTAAGAGATGTTGTGAAAACTATTATAATAAAAGATCTTTCATTGAATGGTGAATTCATCTTTGTTATAAGCAGCTAGCAAGGTTTCTTCATCCCTTCTACTTCAAGTAGCATAATTTCATTTTCATGCAAGTAGATGTTAGTTGTGGATTTGTGGTGTTAATCAAGGAAACTTCGTTTTAGTCCATACCACTAGCAACTTGCTGACGACAAGTTTTCCTTGTGTGGTCAACTGGAAAATTTTACAAGTTTAACTTCGGTTGTGATTTACGTCTCGGCATGCATCGTCTTGATGGTGTCTTAATGTCGAATTGCGACTTGAAAACCTCTTGCCACTCCCTTGAAGATTGCACCAACTTTGTGTAAGCTGTCCAACGCGAGGCGGAGCAGAGTTTGGTTGAAGTCTGTTGAGATTAATCCCACATCTTGTCTTAGAGCAGAATTTAGAACCTTCTTATCCCTACACTCATTTAAATTCAATTCATTTCTAGTTAGTGTTAGGAAACTTGTGCTCACCTGCCAAATCATTTGAACCACGTGAAACCCTTAATCTGCTGTCTACTATCAGCTGCCGAACAATTGCATAAGTCCCCTTGAAATACCAGCAAAAACACATCAAGCCAACTAAGGGTATTCTATTGCATTGAAGGAACCTTGGAGTTGAACGTACGAACTCTCTCGCAATCTTAGCGTGTTGGATACTTTGATCAAGAGAGAATAGGGTAGCCGTTGGCGACTTTATTCTGTGTTGGTGCAGTCACGAAAATCACATCAACACTACCCTGATTTGCATATAATTTTTTTTTATTTCCTTCAACTTAGTTGCTCAGGCATAATGACAGGCATTTCGTCAAACAGTTAAATATTAGTGTGTTTGTTTGAAATTCCCTTTACAGTTTGCTCTTGATAAAGAATGTTAAACCACACAACACAAGTGCAAGTAAACTTCCAAAACTCCAATGCTACAATACTTTGACCCAAAATTGTATGAGGAGATTTGCCAAATTTAATAGTTCAGTTTGCAAACATTAAATCAAACAACTGACACAAAATGGACTATTAAGTAAATCAAACCATTATTTTATTAACACAAATGGCTACAGCCCACAACCTATATAACCAATAACTTCAAAACACCAATTTCTTGACCTGGTAGTTGTTGTGGAGATGGCAAGCAAGTATAAGCAATATAATAAACCAACTGACCTGCCACTATAAGTACGACCAGCTGGAGGTGAGAGGTGGCACAAAGATTTGTCTCCATGTCACTTCCCCTTTACATACGATGCCTTCAAAACAAGCAGTTGTTTCTCTAATGTTCCCAAAGGACTAAATAATTTTCGCCTCCCTTAGTATTTAAATTTCCGTCAACATTGAGTTTCGAATATACACCCACAACCAACTGCTAATCCTTCCATACCCCTGTTGGGTATGACGTATTATTTAAATTTCTTCTATCGGTGCTTGAATTAATAGCTACGATTTCTTTCCAAGGAACTCACGATTGGAGTATACTTCTTACAAAATCCCGACTCCTTAATACTTGCCACATTTTTTCCCTTGGCTTCTCTACATTAACACGACTCTACAACTCCTCAAAGTAAACTTGAGTGACGTCTTCTCTTAACCTTTTCTACTACCTTGACCTCCTTAAATGTTATTGAAGCCTTGTTATGGAGTGTCGACTCCCTCTAAGTGAATGCTTTTGTGCCAGAATTTCCAAATTGTCAAGCTACTATATAAAGTGCTAAACTTCTTAATGTAATATTTTCCTGATATTACTCCAATAAGAAACGGATACAAGAATGAAGTTTAGTGGCAATGGATTCTTTTCATTAACTCGTTCAACTCCTTTGATATCTTTTCAAATAATACAACACTGCCTTGAATCCCTTTAGCTTATACAGTTTGACTTCCTTTGCTATCTAATGCACCACAATCGACTCTTCAAAAGAATTGTGGTAGATGGTGAATGTATAAATTCGATTACTTGTGATTATGGTTGGTCTGTACACTTGTCATCCATTCCCAACTTTTCACGACTGTGTTGTGACGTTTTTCACACATCGCCCCATTGCAAATGGGGACCCCCCTAATTTTGGCTTTGCTTTTCGGTCGTTTTGTTGTTGTCTCTCTTTTCTGTTGTCTGTCTTTCCGGGGACGTTCCCGTCTTTGAACTTAAACGTGATTTTGGCCAAGTCTGAAAATTAGGGTTTCATCTTTCCTGGTCAGTCCAAGGTCGAATAAAGTGAATAAATTGAAAATTGAAATTAACATTGTTATCAGCATGTTACCAGCAGGCTTCCGGCAAAATTTCATCAAGATTCTAAGGTACTTACTATTTTTAGTAAGTATGAAATTGCAAGCAATTTGTCAGCATTTTTGAAATTCAGACAGTCACACGGCATTCAGAGCACATCAGACTACTTGCATGCAAAATTTGAGCAAAAACAGGCAACTTACTATTTTTAGCAGTCCAGCTTCCGGAGCAAATTTCAGGGCTCAAATGCAGAGTTTTTCTTTGCATGTCTGGGTATTCCTTCTGGGTTTTTCGAGACCTTCGCGACGGTATAACATGCAAAACGAGATGACAACTTTCAGAGTTCAGCCTTCCGAGGCTATTTTTAGGGTTTGCATGTCAGGGTTTCTTTTGCATGTCGAGTGATTCCTGATGGGTTTTTCGAGAGCTTCGCGATGGTGTGACATGCAAATGAAGATAATCACTCAGTAAGGAACTTGCTATTTTTAGTAGGAGTGTCCCGGCGGCCACCTCCCGCAGTTCAATCACGAGCTGATCGCAATGCAACAGAAACGAGGACAAACGGAGACCATTTGATATGCATGCAGAACGAATTAGGGTTTCCAGCGTGAGCCTGAAAAGAGGGGTAAAAATTCAAAATTTTCGAAAACCGGTGTAAACCACCGCGACAGCATTCTTCAAGCTATCTGGCGGTAAAATTTCAAGTCAAACGGAGCACTTACTATTTATAGTAAGTCAATTTGGAAACTGGCTAAAAATAGTAAATCAACTGCATGCGTTGATGTCGACAGACAGGTCACGTGGTGAGGAGCGCCTCATTCAAATTCCAACTCGATGGAGCAGTGGAGCTATCAGAAACAAGAGGTTACTATTTATAGTAAACCACCTTCAGAAACATGCTAAAAATAGCAGGGTGACTAAAAATGGCAGTGTCGACAGGGCAACAAGGTCGTGAGGATGCAGTG
Organism: Sequoia sempervirens; assembly: GCA_007258455.2. NCBI lineage: Eukaryota > Viridiplantae > Streptophyta > Pinopsida > Cupressales > Cupressaceae > Sequoia > Sequoia sempervirens. Next base: position 35,740 of record VDFB02358319.1, on the reverse strand, counting down.
TTCGAAATTTCAAGTCGTTCTGAGCTTCAGAAGTGCAAAATTGAGAAGGCTTACTAAAAATAGCAGGGCGTGGAAACTGGCGAAAACAAGGAAAAATTCTAAGTCTGAAGCTTGTCCTGCAGCCATGGCGAAATGCGCCCAGTTGATGAGGAGGCATGAAAAATTTCTAAGAGTGTTGAGTTCGTCCAGTGCACAGGCCAAAATGCGCCCAAGGAAAGATCAGGAAGGTCGAAAAATTTCTAAGTATGGAGTTCATCCTTCATCAGGGGCAAAATGCGCCCAAGGCACAAGTAGTCAAAGAAAGTCAACAAAGTTTATCCTGTTGGCATACCAAAATGCGCCCACCTCATAAGAAAGTCAAGCAAAAAAATTCTAAGTACAAAATTCATCCTCCTACCTAGGCAAAATGCGCCCAAAAGCAGCCATGTGAGGACAAAATAAGGAAGTTGAAAAGTCACTTGTTGGAGGCGTTACAAGTTTCATCCTTCATGGCATCAAAAATGCGCTCAAGCTCAAAGAAGTCAACAAGTCAACTAAATTCATCCTCCCCATATGCTGAAATGCGCCCAAAAAACAAATGGGTCAAAGGAGTCAAATGTTTTCATCCTGCATGAAGGGTAAAATGCGCCCAAAATGAGGCATGTGAGGACAAAGTTAAGGCGTTGAAAAAAGATTCCTCCTCTACAAGTGAAATGCGCCATGTTTGAAAGCTAGTCAAAGGAGGATTAAAGGCATAAGTTTATCCTCTTGCCTAGCCTAAATGCGCCAAGATTAGCAAGGAAGAAGACAAAATTTTAAATCCACCTCACCATAGGAAATGCGCCCACAAAAGGGGAAGTCAACAAGTCAAGGGTGGCGCTGGAATTTCATCCTTCACACCATGCTATATGCGCCAAGGGTGATGAGTGTTATAAAGTGTGAAAAATTTTCTAAGGCGTGTGGAGTGTGTAAGAATTTTCTAAGGCAAGGATGAATATTTCCATATGCGCCTAAGGTGTTGAGTAAAACCAAAATAAAAAAAAATATAATATCTCTAAGGCGTTGGAGTTAGATAAAATTGCCTTGCAAGTGTGGAGTTAAATACAAAATGGTGAGTGGCAAATCAAGTGTGTCAGGCGTGAATAAAATTTTCCAAAGTGGAGTTGATATTTTTCTCACTGGCAAACAAGTAAAATTTCCTAAGGCAAAATTTTCAAGGTGATCAAAAAAATTTCTAAGGCAAAAATATTTTCTCCCTTAGAAAATACACCTGGACATGAAGGTGATGAAGTTATTCTTGAAGCACGAGCAGGATTGCCAGTAATGGAGTCAGAGAATGCCAGCTGCACGGGTTGATAAAAAAAAATTTCTCAAGTCAGAGCAAGAAATCTTCACAGATGCAAAGAATGAATTTAAGTTTCACAGGGAAATTATTTTTCCAAGGTTCAAAATTCCAGAAAATTAAATGAACCCGTTCGTTGGGTACCCATGGGTTCGACGCGTTCTGAAAGAAATTTTCTTCTGGGTATCGAAGATTGCCGATGAGGAGTTGATTTTAAGGTCTTCCACAGCTTGTCGAGGATTCTGGGATGAAGATTTTTGATGGGCACTGGGTTGATAAATTTTCCTAAGGGGAAATTTTAAATTTTTTTCTAAGGCAAGTGTGAAGAAAATGTGTTCTCAAGGTAAGATCCTCCAGACGATGAATTTGAAATGAACTGCCTAGGTGAATTTGCTTAAATCCTTCGTGAGGATAGTCTTCCAGAGCCAGAGTTGAACGGAATTGAGTATCGGAGCCCCAGGTAGTGAGATGAATTTCTCAAAGATGAAATTTGGCTAAGGCATGAGGAATTTGAACGCGAAGTTGGCTAAGGAAAAACGATGGGCCCTTGAAGATCAAAGCGAGAAAAATCAGGTAAGTAAGGTGAATTTATATTATGATGTGTTCTAATACTCTTCTCCTTGCTTGTTTTGCAGGAGGAACGTCGAGATCAAGCGATGGTGATTTAGAGTGATGAAGCAAGTGATTCAAGATGACATCTCAACCTCGAAGGAGTAAGGTTGCAGGAAAATGGCTAAGTGTTGAAGAAACATTTTCAAAACTCAAGATGGAAAAAGAAGGAAAGCTCCAGCGAAGTCAAAGAACAAAGTTAAGAAGAAGATCGAGGGCAGTGTGAACGCGTTTCAAGATTGGAATCTTCTAGAAGGATGATGGTGGACATTATGGCTCATTTATTACCCCACTCTCCTTTGTGGCGGTTTTTAGGGCAAATCTTGTTTAGGGCTGAGGTGGCATGACCTGGGCCAGCCGATTGTAACCCTAGCCGTCTTTTGGGACTTGGCTAGCTATATAAAGGGGGAGTCCCCCTCATTTGTAATTCAGTAGACAGTAGGATTAGAGTAGAAGTCAGAGTAGAGAGACAACTAGGTGACAACTTAGAGTAACTTAGTATAGATTGATAGTGCAGTTTGAAGAAGAGGGAAAGTTTTCCCTTTGAAAACTTTGTAAGAAATTGTTGTGAACACTCTCTCAATAAAAGAGTTTTTCATTGATGGTGAATTTCGTCTTTGTTGTGAGTAGCTAGCGAGGTTTCTTCGTCCTTCTGATTCAAGTAGTGACTTAAAGTAGTTTCATTTCATGCAAGTAGATGTTGGCTGTGGAATGTGGTGTTTGACCTAAGCAACTTCGTCTATCCATACCACTAGTGTATTTGCTGATGGTGAATGCGCCTTGTGTGGTCAACTGGAAACGTTTGGGCCTAACTTCAATCACTGTTTGAATGGTGGTATGCATCGTTGTGATGGTATCTTCATGTCAAGTGGTGGTTTGAACATCTTTAGTCATCTCCCTTGAAGATTGCACCGACTCTGTGGAAGCTGTCCGATGCGAGGCAAAGCGAAGTCCGGTTGAAGTTTGCTGAAGTTGAGCTCCATATCCCACGCATTAGAATAGATTTAGACTCTCTAAACCTTACACCATTTCAATTCAGCACTTTCTGGTTAGAATAGGTAACTCATGCTTCATAGATAAATCTTTCGAGCATTTGAATTCCTTTCTCCGCTGCCGAACAATTCCGTAAGTCCCCTTGAAATACCAGCAAATCACATCGAGCCAAACTGAGCCTATTCGCACTGAAAGAACCTTGGAGTTGAACGCACGAACTCTCTCGCAATCTTAGCGTGCGGAATACTTTGATCAAGAGAGAGTAGGGAAGCCGTTGGCGACTTTATTCTGTGTTGGTGCGGTCACGAAAAACACATCAACAGACTGCTCTGTCACTTAAGTTTAGCTCCTCACTATAGGATGCAATAGCTCAATAGCATTGATTTATTGTCATTCAAATTGCCTCCTTTAATTGATTTGTCATCCCTTGATATCTACATAAGCTTGGCTTTCCAACTTTTGTATGTTGATATTTCCGCCTATTCCTTTTTTCCTAAAAGACCCACGAATTACTCGCCTTGAGATTTAATTTGTCTAGAATGACAACACTGGACTTCTTTTCCAATTCTCAAATGCATTGTAGTAGATCTCACCAAGCTGGAGTAGGTGATCTCTATCTGAGTTGTGCGTAATTGGTCTTCGTTACCATCAACACCTCACTAAATGCATGAAAACCTTCAAGGGAAAGTCCTCCTTCAAGATTGTTTTGTATCCCTGGGATCCTCCAACAATACTTTTCCATCAACCGCTAAGCAACATCAAAGTGTTCTATGGCTGTAGCAATCATGCCTTCATTCACCTTCAATTGACCTAGTAAATGATGGGACCCCTGAAAATTGTCATTCCCATCCAAATTTTCTGATTTGAAATCAGCACTATGATAGGATGTTAAATCACCATTATTGACTGATTGAAAAGCATCAACATGTGTGCCATCAACAATGCACACATCCTCATCAAAAATACTGATGTTATGTACCTCATAGGATGGCTCAAATGAAATATTAGAGGCTGCTGATTTGACATCCTCATTGCACATTTCCTCTTCCAAAATAGATGCATGTACATCCAAGGCATCATCCTGGAACTCTGCCAAACTATCATCATGAAGTATGGCATCCTTGTCACCTACCACTTCAAATTTGAACCCCTTTTCTTCCATCTGTTTACTTGGGCATAGGTGATTCAACTCCCAAGGCTCCTTGCAAGTAGAAAAAAAGTTTTGTTTCCTTAACTCATTTGTGCTGCCTTTCTGAATTATTTCTTTGGAATCCTCATTTCCATTTGCCTTGGGTTCTAACATTTTATTTTCAGCCTCTCCCTTGTGTTTGGGTTTTAACAGTGTCCAACAATACCCCTTGATGTTTGGGTCCCTCATAAATTCGAAGAGTCCTACTAACAACTCGGGTATAGACTTCTCTGTAGTCATCTTTCCACTGCTGCACTTTGTTGTATACCTATTATTTTACCCTTATAGCTGATCAATGAGCTGATACCAACCTATTTGACTGATTTTTAAATGATATTCTCCGACTGACAGAATTTTTTTTACAATTTTGCACCGTTTGATGATGCAGGCATTTGTCAAACAGTTTGCAGTGTTGTTGTTCTGGACTTGTTTCCAATGTTTTCAAGGAGTTTGATAATTGTTTGTGCAATATATTCTCAGATCAGGTAAAATGATATTACAATATTAACCCAAAAATTTATCAAGCCACACACATAATGTTTTAATGCTAACCTGGATATGTTAAATAAATATGCAGTCCTCTTCAAATATCTTTTGGGCCTTTCTTAGAGTTATATTCTTTTCCAACACCCTAATACTCAAATATTAGCTAACCTGAAGATTTGAAAACAACACCAATAATATGACTCTCAATAACCTGTTCAGCTGCTAATATAAATAATTCCTCAAATCCAAATTCCCTGAAGTAGTCGCAGCTCCATATGCACACGGTGACTGAAGTGAGGAGCCTGCCTGCCTGTCAACCTGTTTTGACCTCCCAAGCAAGCATTAAAAATAAATTTGCCTATTGTCGACTTTGGCATAAGCTACTGACACCACACCTTCATAGCATCATTGACATAAACCCCCAGCACATGAATTAAAGGATGTGATAAAGCTAAAGCTCACGACAACCAACAAGAATGAAGGGTGACGGCTTAAATTAGACAACACAAAATTACAGCCTCCAATATGCAATGCAAAGCTTGACGTATCTATTTGTTCCAAGAATGCTCATAGACCTACCTTGACCATGCGATTCTCTTTGAGGATGGTACGGTGGCACATATAGGAAGACAACCTTTTAACTTAAATTCTCCTTTGACCTTTCAAAGGTTTCTCTTATTCAATCACTATGAAGTTGGTAGACAAGCAAGTCCCGATAGCTTCCCTGAAACAAAAATAAAAAACCGATGAACTTAGCTTTGTCCACTAGAGGTAGCAATAACTATAAACCTGACACTTGAAGGCGCTGACTTGGCAATTCCCACATCAGTTGTTCATCGTTTTTCCCTTCTGCATTTGACTCACGGCTTCATCAGGAAAAAGTCAATGCCATAAATTTAGGAGGAACGATTACCTTAATTCGTCACCTTATGAATTTGTCTTTATCAACCTTGTCTTCTACCAATGGAAAATTAAATCGATGGATTTCTACCAATCAATACTCTATTTTAGAAGACTCATCTTTTCTGTTTTTTCTTTTCTCCAAACTATTTTTTTTACAAAAAAACCACAGTTTTATCATCTAGCAGCTCCCAATAAATTCAAATACTATGCGATTCCCTCCTCCTTTTGCCCTTTTTTCCATGTCTGATTAAATAGAAGTATTACGGAATCAGCTGGGCATATGAAATAGTCTCCAAATATCATACGCCTCCTTTCTTGTCTTATCCTAGCTGCTCACAATAAACTCCTTTCACCTGACACCTATTGATTGATTCTCCCTAAAGTGCCAACAAATAACAAAAGCAATCACGATCCCTAAAATAATATCCAGCAATTATATCTCTGCTATAATTACAAAGGTTGCGACTCATAAGAAATAAAGTTGTGTCTCATATAGGATGTGAAAATTAGGAATGTGTGAGCTGATAATAACGACTTCCTTCAGAATAAGCTTGCGATGAATTAGACGCCACGATTCCTCAAAAATGTAAAACTAAAGTGCCTTAGTATTACTAGAGTTATCAATTAATATTTGGCTGCCATATAAAACCCTGATATATTGAATAACCTGGAAATTTCTGAATTTGATTCTCTGCAAAGGATATACTCTCCCTAGGAAGACCAAAAATTTTCTTTTGGAAACCAACACAGGACAGCAGGAAAACCGCTCTGATACCATTGAAATATCCCCCCTCCAAATGGATATTTGCTAACTAAGAACTACATGTGTGTTTGCTTGGGGTTTGATAGATTATTTGCTTTTTTGTGTGTTTTTGAGATTTTTCTAGGAAATGCAATGAACGCAGTGAAATATATATATAAACAGTTGCAAAATAAACAAACTATTGAAGCAATGTAATACGCTTTCAATTCAGATTTATCATTGCACTTTGTAACACCCCTCCGTTTTGGCTCTTTGATCGGCAGTGTTTTCTTTGTAATGGTTGTGTTTGATTATGCTTTGACTTTGGAACTTGGTTGCTTTTGACCGCTATCTATTAAACGATGTGAATGATATATTTTGATGTGATGATTATTTTACTCTGATGCTACCTTTATGGCATGTTTTGGATTAATTTAGCAAATAATTGATTTAACGATGTTTTATGATGTTGATCATGTTATTGATGTTAGATGCGTCAGTTAGTGATATCGTATTGGTGAAGGGGACGGGATTGTATCGCTCGCTTGCGAGCACCCTACAATTCCGAGATTCCCTCTTCACGGTGTGTTTGATCATACTATACATATTTTGCACGTTCGACATGCTCTTTATTGCAGGTTGATAGGTACATGACATCGACTCCACCTGGTTTCACAGGCTTGAGCGTGTCCAATTACCAACGGTAATCAATTGGGAGATAGTAGCTAGGTTTTTCTATGTCAAGCCACCACCCTAGTCACAGTGTCATCGGGTTGTAGTCGGGTTGGTTGTTATGTTGCCTTGTCTCCGTGTTCTTATTTAAATTCAAGTTAAATGGCTTATGTTGCTTAACTGCTGATTAAATGCTTTTGGTTGTAATGCTAGGAATATAAATTACTGTATTAATTAATTTAATTTAATTAATAAAATAATCTAATATTGGATTAGATTTATTTTATTGGTTAATTAAATTAATTGTGTGAATTAATTAAGTTATTCCTTGAATTAAAAGTGTTAAAAAGATTTAAATTAGTTTGTGTGAAAAGAAGGTTTTAAAATATGTTGAATTCTATTTAGAAAATTGAAAATTGTTTAAGTTATTCAAAATTCCAAATATCTTCAATGCAATGACTTTGGGGTAGAAAAGATATTTTCTGAAATAGTTGACTATTTTGGTAAAAGATATTTGTATTTGAAATTGAATTTAGTTTGAATTTGAATTTGCAATTTAATTTGTATTGAATTTTAATGTGAATTTGAAACTTAATTTGAAGTGGATTTGACTTTGAATTTGGAAAATTTGGAAAAGAATATATTTTCATTTTAGGGTTTTCTTTCAATTTGCTTATGGGAAAATTGGTTGCAAAAGAGGGCTTTTGGATTTTCTTGGATGGAGAGTTTGTTGGTGGCTTTACTTGGATTTGTGAAGGAGAGGGAGACTTTTGCTTGGGATGGATTCAATGGAGGAATTGGAAAACTCCATGTTTGAAGGCTTCAAGTTTTGGAGGAAGAAACCAAGTTCCTCTTTGTTCTTGTTTTGTTCATTTTGAAAATAGTTTAATCTTTGTAATGCATGTTTGAAAATTTTGTTGATTGTGTTGGAAATCTTTGGAATTGTTGATTAAATCCAATGAAACCTGTGTGAAATTTGTTTGAAAAGTTGCAAACTTGTGGGAAAATAGAATGAAAAACCCAAAAGAAATCTCCATTCCAAATTGAATTTTTTAAACCCTTTGTTTGGGCAAATTTATTTGGGTTTTTTGCAAAAATTTGTATTGCTCTTTTGCTCAATCTGAATTGGAAGTGTTTACTGAAAATCTCTCTATTCAAAGAAAAATGTTAATGGGAAAAAAAAAAATATATATATATATATATATATATGCATTATATATGCATTCTGATATATATATATATTTTTTTTATTCTTAAAAATCATTGTTGAAAACCCAGATAAAATTCTAGGCGGATTTGAGAAAATCCGCAGTCGTTTTAATTTAATAAAATTTAAATTTTAAAATGAAATTTTGTTTTGCTGTGAGGGGTCGCTGGAGGCTCACCCCACCGCGCCACCCAAGGGAGGCACGGTGGAGGAGCCGCGCCCAGCGTGTCCCCCACCCAGCCACTGTCGCAGGGACGGCTGTGTCGCCCCTGTTGGGGTTTCGACTGTGTTCACACATAGTCAGCCTTGCTGGGGGTTCGCCTGTGTGTGAACACAGCCACGCCCCAACCCTAACGTGCGCGCGGCCCGGAAAACGAGGGTGTGACGTTTCTTTTCATTTTTTTTTAATTTTATTTGTAAAAATAAAATAAAATGTATATATAATATTTTATATATTATAATCTATAATATTAAAATATTCATAAATAATATTTTATATTATATTTTATAATATTAAAATATTATTATATATGGTTATTAATAATGATATAAATATAATATTTTATAATATTAAAAATAATGTCTTAGAGGCATATGTTTAAAGGATGTGAACTTTGAAATGATTGTCGCATTGGTATAGAGGAAATAAAATTGATGTATGATCAAACGTTTTAATTAAAACATTGATTTTGATTAATTTATTGATTCTATGTGGAAATATAGATTAAGTGATTTAATTAAATGTTTATTTTTTTAATCAGATGAGATTTAGTTGATTTATTTATTTGATCTAAATGTCTATTTATCAAAACATTCTAATTATAGAATACAATTGAAAAACTTGGAGATAATGAATGATTTAACTAAATCAAATGAGTTTATTTATTAAAATATCTCGATTATGATTATAACTGTTAGACATGGAGTTAGTGATTGATTATTTTAATCAAATGACTTTATTTATTAAAACGCTTTGATTAGGGAATTTAATTGTGAAATTTAGAGTAATTGAATGGTTGTTATATATTTCAACGTTGTGAAAAGAAATGGGCCTATTTGATTGGATATGTGCAAGTCATGAAAACTGTGATTGACTAGATTTAGGAAATCTGAACTTTAGCTTATTTAACTGTCTGAAATGCTTGTAGTGTTATAATGTTCGTCCTCGATATTGTGGAACTAGAGTAAATGTTTTGGAAGTCTTCCAGATAAGGTTCATGAAAAAAAATCATAATGTCTAGAACGTATCGGTATAGTAAAAGATTGAGTGTATGATGTATGTATGTACTTTGGTACTTGTTTTATGAGAAAAGATCGTATGTTGAAATACATCTTTAGGCATTAAGTAACGTGTGACTATATGACTGTTGATCTTAAGTGGTTTCTTGTTGGCATTATATGGGCAATGTTGTTATGGCTGTAAATTTATGAATGTGCTTTGGTATTACTGGGTTTTGTTCCCAGAGGCTAGGAGCTCCTTGGTTGAGATGTTAATTCTTTCGGAGTTGGTTGATTATGTAAGTCTTCCAGTGTGTTATCTTGAAACGATGTTGTGCATCATGTGTTTGTTATTGTTTAAATTGGGAAGTGCTTGAGTTATGTTTCAGTGGAAACCCGGTTACCACGACAGGTTGTGTGACCTTATGGCTTAAGGTTGAGTCGTGTTTCAGTTTGTTATGTGGGTTGTCATTATGTTAGTCAACCTTGTGTTAGCCTTGGGTCGTGCACGCTTTGGTTTCAGTTTTGGACATCCGTAGTGGTGTTACCTGTTGAGGTGTTTTGATTATTTGTGATAAGTGTTAGTGCATTGTCTACCCTTGGCATGTGGTTGAGTTATGTGTTGTCGATAGGGGAGTGGCTTTCAACGAGCGCCGGGCCCAAAGTGGTTCCAGGATAACTCGTGTGAGAGTCAGTTAATTAAGTGGAAATTAAATAACTTATACTAGGGATAGAGTAGCTTTGAACATTAATAAGATAATTTAGCCTCGCTCATTGGCTCAAGGGCTTGTGCGAGACTTGAGATGAGTCAGGAAGGCCTGGAATGGCAAGATCGTTATCTTGTCTTTACGAGAGATAATCGATTCCGCTCTAGTGTGCATGTGGGGCCGGGAGTCGGTTGAGGTTTCCAGGATATCCCTAGAGGGGGGCTGGGACCTAGGAAGACTTGCCAGGAGATCCCATGCAACCTTTGCAATGACAGCAGTCGGTATGGTGTTGTACCATGGGTTTTTTATTGTACAGTGATTGTACTCGATTTTTGTACTCTGGAAGCATTGTAACCATGATGTTAAGTGATGTGGTATATGTTCTTGTTTGCAGTTCAGTTTTTGTGTTAGCCTGTGTCTAGTGGTAGATGGTCTTGTCTAGGAAATCCTTGTTACTATCTCCTAGCACGGGGGGTGAGCCTTTTGGTTTCACTTGGTTGGGTGGAACGTGTTCCTTCCTCTATTGGTTTTTGCTCTTGCTCGGGTGGACGAGACTTTCATGTTGGAGAGCTCGTTGGATCCAGATGCTATTCTGGCTTCGTTCTTTTCAGTTGATCTTTATTCTTTTACCCCTCATTTGTTATCGAGGTGGAATTTGTAAATTGTAATCATGGTTATTGGATTTACCTCATTTGGGGAATGAGTGTTGTAATCATATTGTTTAAATGTTGTTAATTGGAATCTTGAGGTATTTATTATCCTTGTTGTAATTTATCTCATATGGGATGTATGTAATCTTAATTCTGTAAGTGATTAATGTTTTGGTTTCAATTGATGTTAATTGTTGTTTGGGTTTTAAAGTAATCTTTGTCTCATGGCCTTAGGGGTTGTTGGCGATGTGTATTCATCTTACATGTTATTTGTACTTAAACAAAAAAAAAATTGGTACGTTTAAGTAGTGAATTACAACTTCCTCGAGGGTTGCATGGCGAGGCATTACACATTTGATTAACAAAGAAATTCATACTCGGAGATCAACAGGAGATTATTAAAGTCTAAAAGTTCTGATCAGCAAAACCTCTGAAAATTTGAACAAACTATCTCCAATCAAGCACAAATGTGACCTCCGAATGAAGCCACCTGAAGATGAAAACCTTGGGTGGTATTTCACACCTGTAGAATGCACAATTTAAGAGAGCTACGTTCTCCAAGATCAATTTGCAGCTGAAAACCCTAGTTTTCTTCCCACAACCAAAACTCTTCAATTTGCAAAGTGTTGAATGAATGAGAAATGCTTTCTGAGTGCTTTTTATGTCATCTCCAAAAACACGATTTCCAATGCTTTTAATCCATTTAATAATATATATCATTTTATTTTGATGTTTCAAATATAATAATCTCCAAGTGGGCCCCCCTTTTAATGAATTATTTAATTGACCTTATGATTGAATAAAAACCATATATTATAAGGTCATTTTTAAAAGCATTAATGATATCGACTTTTATATTTAATTATTATTAAAGTAATCACTTAAATAATAATTAAACTATCATAACTCCGTGAATAATCAACATTAATTAATTTTGTCAACGCCACAGGGAAGCCCACTGCTCAAACTGCTCATCTGGATGCCTTACTATACATAGTAAGGTTGGACACCAACGTCCAAGGGACTTACTAAAAATAGTGTGTATAAACGGAGCCTGTAACACCTGGGAAAGGTCATCTCTGAAAATCACCAAGCATCGGAGACGAGAACACTACAAACTGCCATCTGAAGAACCATAAACTCCCACCAAAGGCCTTCTAAATGCCAACATTAGCCTACGAGGACCCAATGATAGGCTAATCCACCAAACTCTGACACTAGCTAAAAGGGGGACATTACACAATGGCAACGAGTTGTTTAAAACAATGTTTAAGGTTATGAATGGGCACTTCATTGGGCAATGATCAAGTAAAGTTTCAAAGGCAAAAATTACATAAAAGGCAGCGATTAAGGTTTGAGTTAATGCTAGTCTCTTAACAAAAGGTCATAACCTTTCAAGGGAGACAACTCTTCAAAGAGATACCCCTCTTCATGAAGGCATGAAGATATAAGATGTGAGTGTGGAATAAGGAGAAGGGAGAGGAATATGGCATTGAATAAAAAGAAGGATCTGCACTCAGGAAGGCAAGAAAATGGAATAAGAATAGATTGGAGCAGACCCAAGAAGGAATTTTGGGGAATATAACAACAAATACATTCATATGATATACTCAGAATTAGAGGAAGAAATATATGGGAAGAGGTTGGCTCAAGAGGAGGTAAATGAAGACAAACGGTAATTCAATAAGGAAAGTAAGTTTAATAGAATTAATTATAAATATATCTAAATATATATAAAATCATATAAAGTGATTATTGGGAGATGGAAATTAACTAGAAATATATATATATATATATATATATATATATAGATATATTATGTACGATTATGCAATAATGATGTTTGCAGCAATTATTGAGCCTTATAAGTAATTATGATGCTTTAATATAAGTATGGATAATAGTTTCTTATTTGTTTGATCTACACTAACGATATCCTTGGAGTGTTAAGAGCAAATCATCAATTAAGGAGAAGAAACATACAGACTAGGAGACAAAGGAGAATCTGTCCAGTTTATCACCACAGATTACTATTATCAGATATATCCTATATTCAGGTGTATTTACTGCAAATCATTGCTTACATATGTACGCATATTGTCTATATGATAATAAGAATATTTAATGTACGATTTCCTATGCCAGAATTATAGATGTATTTAATTGTCTGAAATCCACTTGTGGGAAGGGCCTGGGGTGGAGTAGGCAAGCGAAGCTAGTAAGTTGCCATCCTAGAATTGTTCGTAATGGCTCCTAGGACCAAAGGGCACTTACCTAGACAGCCGAGTAAACTGCTTACGACCCCCACTCAATTCCACAAGATGGTGAGTGTCTTCCGAGAGTTGAGACACTGATGGGGAAAGCAGGTACAAGTCGCCAAGGGGGAGGGCTGTGGTATACACCCTCTTAGGCTTGGTATATGGCTTCGGGCGAACCCATTATGTCCCTTCTCCCAAATTCCTAATATGTTTGCTTGTTGATAATCTATGGATGCGATGCAATTGTCTAACCTAACAAGCATATATACATATTTGCATATATTGTTCATGTGGTGAATGCAGGATTCCAATCCAAGATTACATCATTAAAGAGATTTATTTAATAAGGTGAAACCCTAACCCTGACTTGTTGCAATTTGTGATCAATAGGCAAATTCTAGGGAAAATTAGGATAGGGGACATTATATATCTATCCCAACAAAAAATCATATTTATACCTTATGCTTATTCTTAACAAAAAGGATGATCCATGGAGAATGTGCTCACATCACAAGAAGATAAACAAAATCACTCATAAATATAAGTTTCATATTCCTATTTCTAAAGAATGGGAAGAAAATAAAACCTATGCAAAACAATCCAAATGTGTCCTTAAGATTAAACAAGTAGAATACTCAAGAAATTTGGTGTCACTTAAAGGTGTTAAGATGGACCTTAAGAAGAGAGGATTTTTGGGTCTTACAAGATTTGTTCATACCTATTATCCTATAAAGAAAAAATTATTTTGGGAAGGTATTCAAGTGAATATCCAAAAAATTATGGTAGAATGTTTGATATACCAACAAAATAAATGGGAAATAATAAAGACTCTAGGCCTCTTACAAATAATAGGCATTCCTATACAACAATAGGCAAAAATATTAATGGACTTCATTATGGGGCTGCCAAAGACAAATAATATTGATGTAATCTGGCTTGTTGTGGATAAAGTAATTAATAATGCATATTTTTGTGGACTCTCTCATCTATTTTCCACTAATATTATGGAAAAAGTATTCATGCAAAATATACAAAAACTTCATGGAATTTCCAAAATCGGATTGGAAAACAGAGCCACCTCAAAATTCCTAATCAAGTGGAAGAAGTTTCTAGTTGAAGATGCAACATGGAATTACGAACAATTCATATGAAAGCTTTTAGAGTTGCTAAGCATTGAGTGCAATGCTTTTCTGAAGGGGAAGGGAATGTTATGATCCTAATATGATATATTCCTAAGTAAACTCTCCCCCATATCATCTTATCATCAATTATTCAATTCATATTATATTTTCTGATTATTGGAGGTAACCCCCTCGAAGTGGTCTGCTACAATTCTGATTTTTTACAAATATTTCCAAGAAATATCATAACAAAAGTGTTGAATTAAAAATTCTCCTAGAAAGCAACGTTACCCTCACAAGTTCCATAAACATTGAGAACATTGAAAACTCAAAACTTTCCCCAAGCTCTTGCTTTCCACTTCCACTAATAAACCTAATAAAATGGAAAAATAATTAATAAGACGAATGCTATCCTTCCAACTGATAAGGACAGCCCCCAATAAACCAACAAAATAAATAGCCAAAAAATCCCATCCCTTTAGCAAAGATTTTGTGGCAGCACACTAAATCTCTGTAATATCCCCTTTCTAAAACACTCTAAATCGCCCCCTAGAATAACAAGGTAGGTGTAGTTAGGATTATGATTCACCAATTGGATGCTTTAAGAAAGATGAATCCTGGTTTAGGTCCGAATCCTCTAAACTCCTGCGGTAAGATATGTTTAAGATTATGGCATTTATATGATAGCAATATCTGAATGGTTTCTTCAAGTCTTTGCAACTGAAATTGAGATAATCCAACTTAGATGACTGTCTCTGATTTTCACCTTACTTTCATGCAATTACTTTGCTTCTATTTCTGATTTGGTAAGTTATTCATGTATTTTATATGGCTGTACGCGGCTCCTTGGGGTATGTAAATCTGCTGTGTAAAATGTATCCCTCTGCCACTTAATCCCTACTCCTCCTTCACAAACTCTTTATATCCTTATGCACCTCTTGAAGGGAGGCATCCCTTGAATAGAGGCAACCTTTTAGAATAGACACAACTTTATGGCTTTACTCTTTCCATTGTTGTTTGTTGTTTGTTATCCTTAATAACTACTGCTTGTTACCTGTTCTAATCGCTTTATTGTAGAGCTTGTTATGGCCTCATGCCTCCCGATAAAGAATGGTCTTGACTCCTAAGTCATCTTCTTATCGGTTTTGGTCTACCCACGACACATTACTTATTCTCAATTGAAATCGATAGGCATCCAAACCCAAACAACTTTCCTCAAGTATGGACGGTTGTGTAAATGAAGACCGATAACCATACCCAGTGTTGTACTTAACTCCAACACACAATGATTATTGATTGTGAATCTTAATACGTCAGATTAAGACTCCCTCCAAGAGCAATGATAAATGCAATGATGTGTAACAAAAGTCACAAACTGGGTAGTAGCGGCTAAACACTGTTAGGCTTCATCATTCGATAATTGGTACTGTGGATAATATTTGCTAATAACTATACAGGATGCTGCGCTGGTATAAAAGGAGCTTGAGATTAATGAGCGGCTGAGTAGGAATTCTCGTCCAGTAGCGAAACCCACGATATACCATGGCGGGCAATGTATCAATTAAACCGTGTCTACTTGCGTTTAACCACCGATCTTCTCCATGTTTGGGGCAGACAATATAAGGGGCGTTATATATCAATCCTTCGATTGTAAATAGTTATCGTCTTATATTTAATAATTGTAATATTGTTAATTTTATATTTTTTTATATTTATTTAGGATGTGCTTATTCATATTTTATAATTACAATTATAAAATTGTCTTTTTGATAATTATAATTGTAATATGATTGATGGTAATTATAATAATAATATTATTATGTTGTAATGATTTATATTTGTATTTTAAATATTTATTTTATTTACTTGATTTCCAATATCACTTATTTCAATGTTACTAGTCCGAGGACATGACAATCTCCTCTTCCATCATTTCTTGAACCAAAATAAGGTCAGGTGCATGTTGCCCTATTGAATGTTTCAGAGCCATTCTCTTGGCCTAGCTCCCTAGCTCCTAGCATTTAGTGAAAGAATCTTCATTTGAGAATAGTACGTGGGGCTTGTGTTACTCTAAGCACCCCTATTATGAGAGCTTGTGTAATGTACTAACCCTTACATAAAGTAAAAATTTCTTATTTTACACCAAACGAGTAAATAAACAAGTAATAAAGCCATTGCAATAAAAAAATTCTTTTCTTTTATTGATAATTTTCAAACAAGATGCAAATCATATTACAACATGAATTCTTTTTCATTTCAAATATACATCAATGTAAGAAAGCATACAAAGTAGCTTGTGGAGCTTTAGAACAAATAGTAGTAAGATGGTCTAGGTTCTTTCCTTTCAAATCTTGGTTCTTTTGTCGCCTGCTATGGAGAAGCATCACTCAGGTGCTTTTCTGCCAACCACGGACTCTTAATGCTATCCCTCGCACATCTATCATTTGATAGATGGCCCTTCCCTTCGACGAAAAGATTGGTAGAGTAACCGATAATGACAACCAACTGAGTATAGTGTTGTGTCCTACATAACTAGAACTTGTAATCCCACAATCTCAAACTAGCATGTAATAATGGATCACGGTGAACTGACAGTGTAGTCTCAATAGTCATACAATCTTTAGTGGAGTCTCATACATTGCACTACTTTGGCCAGTGTTATATTTAGTAAATGATTGAGAGTCATCTATCACATACACTACTCAAGGCTGAATTGACTTAAGGCTATCCTACACTACGCATAGGTATTGTCCTTCAATGGATAATTTGTCACCCTAGACTAACCTACAACATATTATTCTACTTGAAATGAATCTAATTAACAAGCAAG
The DNA here is from genome assembly GCA_007258455.2 of Sequoia sempervirens. NCBI lineage: Eukaryota > Viridiplantae > Streptophyta > Pinopsida > Cupressales > Cupressaceae > Sequoia > Sequoia sempervirens. Next base: position 18,834 of record VDFB02358319.1, on the reverse strand, counting down.
TACACAAGCTCCCTCCCATACTAGATTAACTATCCTAGGAGTAACACAAGCTTTCCTAGTTAACTTAATAACTTAGCTGGGTGTACCTCAAGTGACTCTTGCATTCAATCAAGCCTAGAATATAATAACTAATTCAAGCATCATTTTCCTATTATGGAGATCCTACAATCACAATATAAAAATAGCTAAAAAGGCTTCAATTCTCTTTTTCAGAAGACAAACATAATTACTTCTATTGCACAAGTAGAAAAAGACATTTCATGCAATATAGAAAACACAATATTTCCTTGCAAACAATAAGAAGAAAACCCCATGCCTGTTATCACTTATCCCAATAATGATGATAGTGCAGCCTTCTCCAACCATAGTTTTAGCTTTTTTCAACTTTCCAACACAACTCTCTCTCTCTCTCTCTCTCTCTCTCTCTCTCTCTCTCGTTGATAGCACACTACTCTCAAATATCAAGACAACTCTTCCTCATAAAATCTCACTCTTTTCCTCACTTATAAATCAAATGAGATTGACTGGTAAAACTCAGATATGATAAACAGCTAAGGACGTATACTTTTGGTATGATACGTCTCTCTCTCAAGTGAAATAATGGTCACACAAGAATACAGAAATGTGAATGATTATGAATGGTTGCAAATAATGATTACTCAAGAATGGTAAGCATAAGAATAATGATATGTTTCAAATGAGTTGGTGCAACTATTTATAGAGCAGCCAACCTTCAGAAATCCTATAGTTTTGGCATGTAGAATGACACCAATTCCATGCAACATGATTCAGCACAAAGGTGGCGATGATAGAAGCTCAGACTCAACAAAAAGCATGACAGATCAACTTCCATATTGACAACATTCAAAAGACCATTTCAACCTGCACATGGAGAATTCGTATTTTTCTCCACAATTGCCATCTACAGGAAAGTGAAAAACAAAGGTGGTGCCAAACCCCTCAAGTTGGCGCAATTTCTACATGATGGGAATAAGTCAATCATAAATCATCAACACATAACTTGAATCGACTATTTTATGGGTTGAGTCGACTAAACACAATAACTACGTTGGACTTAGTCCATGTTTTCTTCATTTCCCATATCGACCAAGTCAAAGCTAGCAGAATTTAGGCGTATTGTCATGCCTTACTCATACATATTTCTTAGCTGGTGATACGTGATTCCTACACAGTGTCGTGTATGATCCAAAGTCGACTTTCATTATAATGTCCAATATCGACATATTTCAGCCATGGATTTAATACATCCAAAGAAGTCTTCATTAAATCGACTTCTTTAATTAAATACTTGAATAAGTCGAAATTCAAATGTATAAAATCAATATGTAAAATATATATTATTATTATTATTATATATATGTGGTATATATAATATATATATATATATAACTAAATACACATATATAATATTTTAATATATATTTACATATAAATATTTATTAAATAAATATATATATCATAAGTTAGTCAGCATACATCCGATATATATATGTGTACAAGCAAAATAATTATAATAAACACATTATACAGGATATATATATATATATATATATACATATATAACTAAATATATATATATAATATTTTAATATATATTTACATATAAATATTTATTAAATAAATATATATATCATAAGTTAGTCAGCATACATCCGATATATATATATATAATATAAGCGTACAAGCAAAATAATTATAATAAACACATTATACAGGATGTATATATATATACACGTATATGTAGGTATACCATATCGATGCATCCGTATGAGCATGTCCATTTTCTAACGTATGCTTGTATCGATATGTATATACATAAGGATACATATATATACTATACATATATGTATATGTTCACATCCGATTCACTTACATCCATTTACGTTACCATCATATCGATAGGTGTGTACGTGTGGTATATCTATACATATGCATATACGTGTCGCGAGATCCCATTGACACGCATGTGCATACATATAAACATACTTACACCTACATCCCACTTATCCATATGATCGTAAGAACACAAAAAAGATCTTAGAAACCAAACAAATAAACATCCCCCGCAAAAGTATGCAGAAGTAAACAAGACTCCTAATGCATTCAAACAAGCTATGGATGACTTACCTATAACACACAAACTGACTCAATTCAATCACTCTAATGTGGTGTGTGTATGCTTAGATAGTTTACTTTTACCGGTTACCCGACCAAGATCTTCTCCCAAGTGATACTTCCCCTCCGCCTGGAGGAATGGAACACATACCTGCGTCCACTAACACATGCTCACGGCAATCAAATGTTCATAACATATGCAGCATACATAAACGTCTCTAAAGTTAGAACAATTATAATTCAATAAACTTTCATTCTCATAAAGCAATATTTCACCATGAATAACATCAACTGAAGTAACATCAAATGAGACAATCATCAAGTGTGGAAACATTCATATTGACAACAAGGTACAAGCATATTTTATTTATCTCCAAAATTCTCATTACATCCATTTTTACCCTCTGCAATACCAGTAAATAGTAACTATACAATCGGGGTGTAACAGCTTGACACCTTTGTTTGGCTTAACAAAATGCTTTCTCCTATGCTTGTTTCATTTTAGACTTCCTCCTGACAATAGGAAAGATAGATCCCACTCTAGAATCCTCATCCAAGCCCATAGATATAATCGTATCAACATCAGGTCTAGATTTCTTGGGTCATAAACCATTGGGACTTCCTCATCTCACACCCAAACTAGAAGAAAAAGAATCCCCCTTACTCTTGAAAGATTGCAAATCCTTCAAAAGGTTTTATAGTGACATTCTCCCAAAGCCCCTCCAAACCTACTGCACCCAAATCACTAGGTATATTGGAGGAGGATGGAGTAGGCACAAATCCCCTCCCAAAGGCCCACTACCTGAGCCCAAAACCCTAGACTTAAAAGAAATCTTTCCCTCCAAATCACCAATAACACCTTCAATAGAACTAAAAATAACATGAGGGGAAAAGTAGTAGAGTTAATCATACCATTCAAAGGAGATGGCTTTCCAAAAACATCATTCAAATTGGTTAAGGTATGGACAAGAACTAAGGCCATCTGGCTTGTATCCATAAGAAGGGTGGACCCCTTCGTCGATGAGAACAATTGATGGATATTCAAAACTAGGCCTCTTCATAGATACAGACTTTGAACCAACTTCGCCACCAAAAACCTCACAAGCCACCACATTCTCAGAAAGGTTCTCTAGGAAATCAGCTCCCCCTGACATTTTCAAGCTCTTTTGTCACCATTAAAACCCAATGCTTCCTAGTAGCAAAAACTTAATAGTTTGCAAGAACATGACCAGCCAAATGGCATCTAGCACACTGAAAAGGCACGTTAACATGGTCAAGGATCTAATGTATTTGCATCCCTCAACAACCAACTCTATTGATTCAAAGAGACCACCACATCCAACTCAAGTAAAACCCTAGCTACAGATCGCTTGTGGGATTTTAAAAAACTGTCATCAACTACCAAGGTTTTCCCCAACCTATTCCAAATCATTGTTAAACCAAGAACAGTCCACCATTCTAGAGGAAGTCTCAGGAGCTTAAACCAAATGGCTGACTTCACCCAAAAAAACTCATTTGGGTCAAAAAGAGGGAACCAAGGCTTAATGGATAGGAACACCAAGTCCCAAAACCATAAACCCTTTAAAATTTTCTCAACAGCCTTCTTTTCCTTAAAAATAAACCTAGCCATCTGCAGGTCAAGGTATGGAAACTAGGGAAGTACCACAAAAACAACACCCAATTCATCTATAGATCTAGGCTCCCAATTCGTCTAAAGATATCCATCAATCCATGAATTTCCCAACCGGTATTCGGCCATCAAGATCCATGATATCTTCCAAGTTGATGTCCTTCCCCACAACCAAAGAAATGTTCCCACCCTTGGAATTTAGGGTTTTCCTCCTTTTTTTCCCAACAACTATCTGCTTCTTATGAAAATCACCCTCTAGGAGTGAGAAATCAAGGGCTCCACCAACAAAACTAGAGAAGCCGCCATCGAGCTCATGTGAAAACAAAGAAGTATTGAAACCAAGAATACCACTATCCTGAACCTCTATAGCCATACCAAAACCCCGAACAAGTTTAAAGGACACATTATTAACGTCACATGAAGAGGAGCTCCCCACCTTCGCCCTACTCCCATCATCCCACCACTTGGCATCCCTATCTAGATCGATATTAAAAGAAATTCTTAGCTTGCCTACCACCATTTGAAACTTGTCAAGAGATATAGAAATAATGGAACTATCATATGTGGATGACAAAACTGTCAGAACCCTGGTGGTTCTCTGTTCAAACCCTAATTGTCTTTTTGAAAGTTTTTGCAAGTTTTTGGTTTTTTGTATTTTTTTGAGGTTTTTCCAGACAAAATGATATATTGCGATTTTTCTAGAAATATTAAATAAATTCATAGAAATTCAAATATGCATAGAAATGTGTGGAAATGGTCCAGAATAGAGAGGCGTTTCTTTATTTCAACTTTTCCAGTTCATACAATATTGAAATCTGAACATACAATGAAAATACATTGAATTTATTGAGAAAAAACCTGGTTTTCTGTAAGTGGCGGCTGCAGCAATAAATGAGATGGTACGGCCACTGAAAGAATAATCTCCGGCTCGATAAACAATGCACACCCTCAGTAAATCATGGCGCCCAATGTCCAAACACCAGGAACAGATGAAGGAAGGCGTTTCCTCAGAGAATGTAAAAGTACGGCCTGAAAGTACAGAAGTACGGCCTGCTGCAGCAAGTGAGAAAAAGTACGGCCTCCTTGAGATTTGTGCCAGATCACTGAAACTAGTCTCTGCTCAAGTCGCCTCTGTCTGCTGATGATTTCCCTGAAAACCTCTGCCAAAATGGATGTAAAGCACAATCTGTGATCTCTGTGTGAAATCACCAAGTGCAAGCTTCAGCTGGTATTCCACAGCCTCAGTCTGCCTGATCTCTGAAGAGTTTTCGTTCTCCAGAAACGTTCGTCTGCCAGAAACCCTAGGGTTTGCAAACTCCAATGCTCAGAGCAAAAATCAAGACAAAATTGAATAATAAACATGATGGTTCGATTTTGCCTGTGAAAGGAATATATTGCTCCTTGAGAAAATTCGACCTATTCTCCTTTTTAATAAATCATTTAAATTAATGATTTAATTTGCCCTTTTGACTTAGGAAAAACAATTAATCATTGGCGTCCCCTTTTTAATGAATATAAATACTCATTAAGTCACCTTTTAATAATATATTATAAAGTACGATTAAATACTTTATAATTAAGCCAAATAATTAAATATTTAAATATTTCAATAAAGTGACTTTATTATAAAGTCAAATTATTAAATATTTAATAACTCATTAAATACTCCTTATTTCTCCGTCAAATCAATCAACTGCTGAACTGGGTCGAAATTGAGCTGAATAATTGCACCAGGTGCCCTGCCCGAAATAGCAGCTTCCGCCTGACCTAACTTTCTAAAAATAGAAAGTTCCTGAAAAAGCTCCCTGGAAGATTCTGCGAAGGCCCAACCTGCCACAAGTACCGGACAATGTTCCTGCTGGCCACAACGAACTCCTGTAACTCCCTCAACTGATCAGCAAGAATAGGAGACCATTCCCTATTAACCTCAGTGCGGTCCAGCATAGGATCAAGAAACTCAGTAGGAGGCAAGTCAAACGACAAGCAACACTTACCTCCTAACACTGCACGAGATATGCTATCATCCAACATATCAAGCACGTGCATACCACCACTGTGCACCTGAAACAAATCGTGTACATGCGGATTAATCATGAAGCTATATACACTCTGCACCATGTACACACTGTGATACTCCTCCGTGAGCTGAGTCTGAAATCCCAGTGCACTAGTAGGATCCCAAACGCTATCATCACTCTGCTCAAGACCAGGATCAGGTGTACTCATATCCAACTCAAAGAGCGGATTGTCGTATGTAGATATAACATCTGTCTCAAACAATGGATTGGTCACAAACGGAACCAAACCACTGGGCTGATCCCAAACGACTGCCTCAGAACCCCCGGGGTACTGAGCATAACCATGCATGGTCTGCACAAAATCCTCCTCTACCTTCGCGCTCTTCCCACTAACGATAGAGATAGAACGAAGGCAGCCATCTGTAATACCCCTCAACACATATTTCTTGCCCTGTACCTCAAATCTCATCTCCATTTTAGGCAAGTTGAGGGTGAACACACTGATATCCTGCAGCCATCTCATACCCAATACTAAATCCATCCCTCCTAAGTTGACAACATAAAAATCGGCCTGCAACTCATAATCATTCAGCATGAGAGTGAGACAACTACGAGTGTGTTGAGTGTATATCTATCCTCACAATTCAACTCCTAATCCAAATAAACTGGGTTCTGAGTCTATAATCTCATTTAAGCCCTCATCAATGAAATTGTGTGTGGCTCCAGTGTCGAGCATAGCAATACATCGCTGTCCTTCCACTAATCCCCTGAACCTGAATGAGTCATCCCGTACACTAGTAGATAATACCAACGGGGATAAGTTGGCATCGGGCCCAAACTCTGTAGAGGCATTCCCGGCCTCTGCATGTTCTGAAACAACCTGCTGGTCTGAATCATCAGACTCGTCATCATCATAGTAAACCCACATAGCGCGGTTGGCTCTGCCCTTCGGTCTCAAAGGACAATCGTGCTCCTTGCTGTAGGGTGCTTTGCACCAATAGCAAAGTTGTTTCTTCCTGCATTCCTCCCGAGTTGCATCATCAATTCTTGCAACTGGTTTCCTTTTAGGCTCTGCAACTGGTGTATGACTCTCCTCAATAGGCAAGTTATTTGTTTTGGGCGGAAATTGTTTCTTCGGAGCAGCAAGCTCCATACTCCTTGCCTTACGCATCGCCTCCTGAAGTGTAGTAGGATCAAACGCCTTGACCCAACCTCTCATGGGTTCTGTCAAACCCTCAACAAATAATATAATGAGTCTCCGCTCTGAAATGCCAGTCACCATAACTGCAACTCTCTGAAACTCACCTATGTATGCATCCAAACTGCCTGTCTGTCTGAGCTGAGCCAACCCTCTGAAATACAGTTCTGGATCCTTCTTATCGAATCTCTCTATCAGTCTGCTGGTGAACTCCTGATAGGTATTGACCGCATGATGGCCTAACGTGTACATGCCATGGTGCCACTAATCGTGTGCTACTCCGTCAAGATGTAAAGTGGCAAATTTAATTGCCTCATCCTCCCATAGGCCTATAAGTGTAGTTGTCCAATTTCGGACTCCAAGACCTAGTCGATGTCTTCTCTCGATCCATCAAATATGGCAGCCGCATCTACCACCGTGACATCGCAAGTCTCTATTCACCGTGGGTCAGCCGTTGTCAAGGCCGTGGGGGTCTACGACTGTACCCAGTACTCTCTCCGGCTTATACACTATAAACTCATGTGAACAAAGTGCTCGCTGGATCTTCAGCGCGTAGTGATATGTACCACCAGCGAAATTGCTGCCCGCCACCCATATGCCAGCTCGGTGGTCAAAGTCCTGATGATGCACCTGATGCTCTGCCCCTGGAGTCTGAGGTGGAGTATCTCTGGGTAAGAAAGTAGGCTGACCTGGCCTACGCTCCTGATAGATCGGTAACGGCTGCCTAGGAGCTGATGCCAATGGCTGATCCACTGGAGTGGTCCCGCTCGTCTGTCCAATCTGTATGAAATGAGGCTGTGTGGGCGTACACTGCCTAATAGTACCCATCAACTGCGACATCATATCCATCATGTTGTCGTGTCTCCGTCTAAACTCCTCATCAGTAATGTCACCCTCTGCATGTGCCTTCCCTGGATCTCTGCGAGTCTCTGAGGAAGTCTCACGATCTGCCATTAGGGTTGCAACACTGTTTTCACTACCGTCTGAACTGGATCTGTGAAAACCAAGCACTCCCGATACTGTCTGACCTTCTGGAATCGGAGGACCTGTCCAGTCTTCGTCTTTGCCTGTCCCTACACCTCTGGTATACTGAATAATGTCTTGGTTCATAAAAGGCAACCCAGAAATGCACTGTATTCTGAATAATCACTAAAAAAGCACAGGATGGCAGGAGATCTGTGCTCTGATACCACTGTCAGAACCCTGGTGGTTCTCTGATTCAAACCCTAATTGTCTTTTTGAAAGTTTTTGCAAGTTTTTGGTTTTTTGTATTTTTTTGAGGTTTTTCCAGACAAAATGATATATTGCGATTTTTCTAGAAATATTAAATAAATTCATAGAAATTCAAATATGCATAGAAATGTGGAAATGGTCCGTATCAGAGAGAAGCTTTTTATTTCAATCCTTCAGCTCATACACATTAAAAATCAATACGTAATGAAAATACATTGAATCAACAGAAAACCGTCAGCAAGGGCCGAGTAATAAAATGAGATGGTACGCCACTCAGTGACACCTGGCCGATAAAATAATGCACACCTCAAGAACTTCATGGCACCAATGTCCAAACACCAGAACAGAAGGAAGGAAGGCGCTTCTGTAGAATAAAAGCACGCCCCAGCACAAGCACGTCACGCAAAGAAGTGAGAAAAGTATCGGCCTTTGAGATTCAGCGATCGAAATCAGTCTGTCGCTTCCGTCTCTACGATGATTTCAAAACTCAAAATGGATGTAAAGCACAATCTGTGATCTCTGTGTGAAATCACCAAGTGCAAGCTTCAGCTGGTATTCCACAGCCTCAGTCTGCCTGATCTCTGAAGAGTTTTCGTTCTCCAGAAACGTTCGTCTGCCAGAAACCCTAGGGTTTGCAAACTCCAATGCTCAGAGCAAAAATCAAGACAAAATTGAATAATAAACATGATAGTTCGATTTTGCCTGTGAAAGGAATATATTGCTCCTTGAGAAAATTCGACCTATTCTCCTTTTTAATAAATCATTTAAATTAATGATTTAATTTGCCCTTTTGACTTAGGAAAAACAATTAATCATTGAAGGCCCCTTTGTGAAATGAATATAAATACTATTAAGTCACCTTAATAATATATTATAGCACGATTACTATAACTGGTTAAAGATTAAATATTTAAATATTTCAATAAGTGACTTTTATAAAGTCAAATTATTAAATATTTAATAACTCATTAAATACTCCTTATTTCTCCGTCAAATCAACCAACTGCTGAACTGGGTCGAATCTGAGCTGAATAACTGCGCCAGGTGCCCTGCCCGAAATAGCAGCTTCCGCCTGACCTAACTTTCTAAAAATAGAAAGTTCCTGAAAAAGCTCTCTGGAAGATTCTGCGAAGGCCCAACCTGCCACAACTGCGAAACTGGAGCTACCAAACACTGGATAACTGCCTGCAATGATCCTCTGCACACCCTGTCAGCCTACGAGGATCGAAATTATAGGCTAACTCCTCGACAAGCAGTGTCAGCTAAAACGGGGACATGACAAAAACATCCTCAAAATATTTTTCAATACCAAACACAACACCCAAGCCACATCAAAACCCTTGTATTGCCTTGCAAAAAAATCACTAAACAATGGACAATGGTAGTGTACAAAGATATCACCCTCCAAGAGCAAATCCTTAGAACAATTCACGAGTGTGCCAGCCACGATCTCTGCCATCATCCATCTACCTATCCATGATATTATCCTTATTACAATGGATTTACAATGTATAGGTTGTTAGACCCAATCTTGTATAACCAACTTGTTAACCTCCACAAACCCAATGATAAACCAACTACTAATATAGATTTATTTATTTATTTAACTATTTTACTAACCTAAAACCCTAACAATATTTGTTCACCTATAAACCCATTATACTATGATGTAGTGTTTCCAAAAGTCGGATGACCCTAGAGACTTTCATGGCCATCCTATTGAATACCTTAAATTAATTATTCGACAATGAGATAGTCAACAATAGGAAGACTCGACTTTCATGGCTATCCTATTGAATACCTTAAATTAATTATTCTATGATGAGATAATTCCGCTATCATTAACTTACTCAATTCTGTGGGAAGAATGTAATAGATGTTGCTTACTAGTGATTGTTTACTAAAATAAAAATGTTTACCCATTTCTCAGTGTTTTATCGAGCGGTGCTTAGTTCAGGTGCTACACATCTCTTAGAGTTCATCACATAATATGGCCAGGTCTTGTTGAACTTCCTTGCAATCAACTTTTTCATCCAATTCTTGTTGAAGCTTGTGCATACCTTGGTTGCACTTATCCTCTGCTTGGAGTAGCCATTTAACCAAAAGATGTGCGAATCAGAATAAGTTTTCTGCATTTCTATATCTGCTACAAGCCAAGGTTTGTTTTCAACCATTGGTTCTCATCCTTTAGTTCATTTTTTTTAAAAAGCGTCTTGTGCTTATTCTTGGGTGCCAAAAATAGTTCCGTCCAGTGAATATGTTCTCCTCTTGCCCTTTTTCCAGCTCACATTTCCCATGTCTATTGCAAAATTCCTACAAAACATAAGCAATTTCTGCTCTAATATCACCAATCAAGATCTGATCAGGAACCCAGATCCAAAGAAAAACACTGTAGATAGTTAGGAATTTAATTTGTTATAGGGGAATGCGATTAATTACAACAATTGTAGGATAGAGATGATTGTACAACTGTAAATAAATAAACCGCAAATTAATGGAAATAAAAGTTACACATAGAGAACAATTTTTTGAACAAAAAATTTACTGCTGCATAGATAAGACTTAAGAGAGGAAGGTATGCTTATCTCTTAGAGGAGATGTAAGCTAATTCTCCCATGTTATTACCAAAGTTAGCAAACTCTAAGAACAGATGTGAAACTACCACTTTGGTTTTTGCTGTGCTCTGCATATCACAAAATTGCAGCAATCTCTGTGAAAATAAATTTTGCTACAAAGTATTGTCTACTTGTATTCCCTCTTTATCTCTCTAAGTTTTAGCTTCAAATGACAGCTCCTTTATTATTATTTTTATCAAGAGATGAATAGTCTAAAATTAGAAGATCAATTCATTTGCCTTGAAATGTGAAAATCCCTGAGATGAGCGCTACCCCAAGAAGTCGCAAGGATTTGTCATAACTTGAAACCCATCAAAACACAAAATTTCAGTCTTACCAAAAATCACAAGATTTTCTACCACATCGTTTTTCTGTGATTTCTGAGCCTTTGGAGCATTTTTTAAGGAATCATTTTTCTGGCAAAAACATATGCCAAAGCAAGCATTTTGGTTCGTCCAAAGCATAACCCAATCTTTACAATGCACTGAATAGTTTCAAGTTTTTATCAACAGTGAAGGAGTTGTGCTCCCAACAATATAAATAAAGTTGTTAGAGAATACAAATTTCTTCTTAAACCAATAAAAAATCAGACATGTATCAATCCAGGAAGTACATTTATATGAGGAACTGGTGTATATTTGAATTTTGGAGTGCCTATCAAAATGATCTATAGCTTTCTTATGGATGGATTTGGCCGATCACAAGTTGGTTAAGAAAGGGGGAAGAGGGATGGCGCCCTTGTAGTGATTCCCCTTCACTTTGATTGCCAGTGGTCTGCTCCTAAGGCTTTCGGTCTGATACATTTCATGGCCACTTGTTCACAAGTCCCCCAAATGGAGCACTGGCACCACTGGATGAGTTTTTTTGGTTCTCTTTCAATTATGTAGGCTCGTTTGCTGCAATCCAAACTGTCTGGTACTGATTGAAACACTAAATGGGTTATGTGTGGTGTACAATTAAATTTGAGATTGCAACAAGTACCATTCTTGTGCTTTTCAATCAACTAATGTGATTAATGGTTAACCAAAGCAGTATAAAAATCGCATACATAAATTAAAATGCACTTACTGTTATCAACATTGGTCCTTGTTGAGGATCTACAGAACCTTCAACAATTGCAACAGCATTCAAAGAAGCATTTCACATGCATTTGATAGCACTTGCCACTATCATGTTGGCAGGAACTGCAAACGCATGCTTTTGAACAGCACCTAACTGACCAACACTTGAAGAAATGAATGGCTTCAGTTCGTTGCTATGAAGCTTCAAGAATCGAACAATATCCGTCTGCGTCAGCATCTGATAACCTGGTGATGTCTCATTCAATTCCAAAATAGAACCTCGATCTGTGCAACTCTCCAATGGAACTAATGCCCGATGAATACCCTTGCTAAATGGCTCCATAACTTCCAAAACACTGCAATCCAATGTAATGTCATATGGGGCACAAAAATTCATATAACACGAGATACCTGATTCAAATAATAATCCAATGTATGTCCTCCATAATTAGCAGGATAGATTTCAAATTCTCAGTTGCATTTGTTCAAAAAGTAGAGATAGGAAATATAAGAGTAAAAGGTTTGATTTTCGCCAAGAATCTCATGAGAGGAACGATGCACAAAAGAAGTGTAAATGAGGTGATGTCCCAAGAGAAACAACTCACAAAAGAACCTCAAATGAAATTATATACAGCATGATTTGACATATTTAACCAAAATATGTAAACAACTAAAGTTCTAATGTTTTGGAAGAAATCAGTAAATACATAAACACATCAGATTCAATATTTTCAAGCAAATCAGAATTGAACATAATACTCATAAGTATCCTCTCTGAGAATGTGGCATGGCTCTAGAAACAGATCTCCATGGAAAAGTCAAAAGTTCAGAAATGGGACCGATCAAGTGGTATATCTGTGCATAGCAGGTCTTTATGTCCTTTGTGGGGACGAGCCCATAGCATATTTGATGGTTTTCAATCAGCTCAACCAAAAATCAGTCATTTTCCCCCTTCTTTTTCAAATGATTCTGGACATAAAAAAAGTCCATTGTGAGGGGTTCATGCTGATGTGGAAGAGGAAGATCATTTCCGCTTCTCAATGGCTACAAGAGTTGATGCAATCCCCTTGGTGAATGTAAGGCTCAGGTATGCTGAACCCTTTTGGCATCTTTCACCCCCTCACATTGCAACGATAGTGGATAAGGCCCTAGTTGTGGACCTGTGGACTTTTCCTCAACTTAAGAGGTGGATTCTCTCAGGAGTTTAGCAGTTACTGGATTCTGCAAGGATAGGTGGATCTTGGCAGGGGAGATTAAATCGTGGGAGGCAGGGCTGTAGAAGGATGAGATAAAAAAATTCACTATTCCTAAAGGGTATTTACTATTTTGTGCTTGTTTTCCCTCCCATATCTTCAATAGGAAGCTTTATCCTCTCCATCATGGCTCCATCAGGATTGGAAGAATTTTCTTTCCACATAGCAAGACCCTTTTCATGTTCTTCCACTGCTTCTCTTTCTTTGGAGACCTAGATACAGATCTATGGACTCCCCTTAGAATTTTGGAGTGAAAATTGACCCTAAAACTCTGTAAAGTGCATACTGTGTCTCCCAAGCTCAAGATTTTCAAAGATCTGAATCTCCTGCTTCTGATACAAATAATCTTGTCTATTCATTCAGGCTCATTTGCTCAGGAGATAAATTATTAGAAGTTTCCATTCAGGTGTTTCTATTACCACAAGGTAGGATATGTTGCTAGCTCATGCTTTGTTAGACAATCAGTACCTCCATTGAGACAATCACTTTGTCTTCCTCACAGAAAGTTGTTGAGTCACAAGATTATTTCCAAGGAACAGCAGGATTTCCTCCATCACTGAAACCATGTTTGGTTCTTTTCTAAGGATCCCTACTCCTCCTTTATGGTTTTTCCATCTCCTAGAGACTATTAAGGGTTCTTTGGAAAATGGACCTACCAACAATGTTGTAAATCCATCCTTAGAGAGTTTGCCTCTTGTGACAGTTATTGCTTTGTTGGAAGAACAGACTTATGAAGGCCTCTCTCATAATAGCCCGGATTTATAACAGAACCAACAAGTGGGTAAAGGTAAAGAGGTTGTGATTGCTTTGGAAGATGGGGAATGATCTTCATCTCAAAGTAAAGCTGGTTGGAAAGAGACCAAGACCCAAAATTGGGCGCCGACTTTTAAATTTGAAATTTTCACTTTATTTTATTATTTATTTACTTATTTATTTGAAATAGGTCCCATGGTGCAATTTGAGCGCCACATTTCAAACTTGAATTTTAACTTTTTTTTATTTTATATTTATATTAAATAAATTAATTTATATTATTATTATTATTATTATTATATATTCATTCATATGTTTATTTTCTATAATATTAGTATAAAGAAAAATCATTATCTTAAATAATAATAATAGAAAGATTATTGGTTGGAACTGGACATGACAAGACTTCATTCCATGCACAAAGACGATAGATGCAAGTAAGGTATCTATGGGAATTTGTTATGTCCCCATTTTTAGAAAAATCTAATTGTGAGCTTTTGTCTAGTTTCCAAGTTTTCTCAAAGCAGCTTGAGGTGTGTTGGAAGAACTCCAAACTCTTGGAGTCTCAAGATTAGTTAGCAGTGACTTTGGTTCTTGGAAATGAGTTCAATAGGTAGTATGGTTCAGTATGACACTTTCCAAAGTGAATTCCAACTTTTGATGGCTTCTCCAAACTTTTTGGAGAGACCATTTATTTTTAGTAAGTCCCCAAGTTGGCTCCAATCGTCATCCCAAGTCTTCAAAATCACATTGGTATGATTAGAGTTCGATTCCGATGCAATTTCATTGCTTTTTGCAACTTGAGTAAGTTATTGAGTTATTAATTATTATTTCACTAATGTATAATGTTGAGAAATAATATAAGGACAGCTTAGGGTAATAGCTTGTTGGAAAGGTGATTAAGTGTTCTAAAAGTTGGACGCCTAGAAAAGAGGGTCTTTGCACATGAAATGTTATTATTATTTCAAAAAGGTCTGTATAAGGGAAATAAAGTGAATTATTATATTGTTAAATTGTATAAATTCCCTCCAAAAAGCTATATAAGGCGTTGGGACTCATTTTGATATAGCTTTTGAGAATGATAATGTTATGCTGTCGGATTGAACCTGTGAGTTCTTCCACAATCTTCAAAGGGTGAAAACCCTCTTTAGATTTCTAGTTTTGAATTTGAAAGACAATCTCTGGCTAGACTAAGTGATTTCATTCAAGATCACCATCGTGTGGAAGAGAAAAGTTTCAGATTTTGGGTTGCCAAGATGAAGATTTTTATAAGTTTTGAATTGCAGATTGATGGTGCAAATGCTTTTAGGTTTTAGTGTTGCTGGAGTTGATGTGATAGTTGGGCGATTGGACAAGTTTTTTCTTGTTGGGGGCAGTACCTACCCTTTACCTGGCCGTAACATCACGTGCATAATTGAGATGATTTACTGACAGTTTTTCTGTTGCTCGTGATTGATAACCTTGTGCAGGCCATATAGATTTGAAGGCAAAAATTGAATCTTTCATGGGCCATACTATTCCTAGGGAGTCGTACCATGTACTGGAATGAGAGGTGGAAACTAGAAAGCAAGTCGCTCTTGTTTGTAGTCTCTTTTCATGTTATTTGGAGACACTTGGGATTATTTGTCATTTCTAAGTCATTCTATAGTGAACAAGTGAAGTATTATTAAGTTATGTGAATTTTTATAGTTGTTTTCCTAGATGTTACAACAGTAATAATCTATGTTTTCAGACCTTCTAATGTCTGATATCTCCATATCAGATTTGGTGCTCTTTCTTTGTCAGTTTGGTGGTGAGTGTTAATGTGTCTTGGAGTGCCTTTCAAGTGTATACAATTTGGAGTATGTGGTTTACTCTTTTCAGTGTCTCTAATTACTTCCAGCAATAGTATAGACCCGATTATGACAGATTACCAGCAAAGGAAAGTGTACCAGACCTACTATAGTCACTCATCCTCTATGAAAGGTATCAATTGTTGTTTCATAAGCTAAATTGATTTGATTATGGTATTTGGCACCATTCTGGAGGTGTTACAGCAATTGTCTTACATACCAGCACTTCATATCAGCATTTATTCCTTTTTGAAAATATTTATATTATGCATGGACTAATCTCGTAATATTTTGAATGGTCATACTGCTGCAAGCTATTATTTCTATGTATTTCAAAGTGTAACACTGGATGGTAATACCAACAGTGAGATTTATCTTGGTTTATTGCTGATACTTACTCGACTGAATAAGTGATTTAATTGTAATCGCTCACCACTAGAAAGTGGAAGAAGCTTGTTCTTACTTTCAATACTGTATAAGCATTCCCACTGAATAAGTGGACGTTAACTCTTTTCAATACTGCTTATGCATCCCACTGAAAAGTGGAATTGGTTGGCTTGCCGCCTAATGCTTTCCTTTTAGTTGTTGTTTTCATTTTAATTGTAATCTTGACACCGTATGCTCTCACCTTGCCCACTCCAGAATTTGGGTGATCAAAAAGTGGAAAGGAAGTTGTTATGCCTTTATAGTTGAAAGCTAACACATATTTTCAAAAAAAAAAAAAAGTGAGGGTGGTTATTATAGTGGTATCAAAGCTGGTGATCTTGCCAGCCTGTGCTTCTAGCTCTTACTAGCAGTTGCAACTTTCTCTATGATGATAGAGAATTGAGATATTACAATAGAGATCAAAGAAGACAACTTTATCAGTTGCCTAAGAACCTAGTGGAAGAGACATTTTCAGATGTCCTAAGAGTACGTCAAAATTCTACTAGTGACAATGACAGTTCTTCAAAGACCACAAACCACAATCCATCAAGAAACATGGTAGAAAGAGACAAGGGAGCATCTCATTCACACAATCCTAATTCCAGAGTAGAGAAGTTTGATACAATGTTGAATATGATGTTGTAGATGTTAGCCAAGATGAAACAAAGTATACCACATACCTACCCAACTCTAAATGGTGAGACGAGCTCCTCTAACACCAACAATCAACAAAGTGGTAATGGTCAAAAAATTAGAGCAGCTTCTGGATCTATCCCTAGACCTCTCCAACTTATATTTCCATATAGGGAGGAGGCTCAAATTGTTCTAGAGGCCCAAATTCCTTTGGCGGATGAAGTGAGGGCCAGCTATGCAGAGTATGCAACACTGCCAACTGAGAATCAAGACATTTTTTCATTGGATCAATTCTTCAATCAAAGAAAGAAGAGGGGCGGTGTAAGAATTGAAGACAAAGCTCCTATTGTGCAGAGAGATTCCCAACAAGCTTTGGTAAAGGTAACTCTAGCACACTTTGATGAGAGTGACAAGTGCACAACTCGTGCTTGGGTCCAAAAGCCAGATAATTATTTGCCTCTAAATTCCATGCTAGAGGAGAATACAATTGAATTTTCTACGCTGCATTTGGATGGAGTAGCACGTGAGTGGTGGTACCATGGCTTGGTAACACCAAGACACAATTTGATCACCACCTATGATGAGTTTACTAACAAGCTCATTGAAAGATTTAATAAGGACCTTGAGATGCAATTCAAAGATCTTCCACAATTGAGACAACATGGTACTATGGATGCATATATCTCAGAGTTTCAAAGACTTTGTCATGGTTCCAAACATCACAAAGAGAAGACTTGTCCTTTTCAATGAAGGAATGATGGAGCCAATTAGAGGATGGGTTAAAGCTTTTGACCCACCTACTCTCCAGAAAGCAATAAGGAAGGAAAGAAGTATGGAGCTTTCTGCCCCAAAAAGTAAATTTCCTTCTAATACCTTTCATCACGAGAAGGAAAGGAAGCATGATAACAAGGAGTCAAATCAGTCCAAAGAACTCTCTTCAAAGAAGATGGATGAAGATCTTCAAAAGGAGCTAAGGAAGAAGAATCTATGTTTTACATGCAAGGAGTTGTGGACCCTAAGCCATAAATGTTTTGAGAAGGGTAAAAATTGTCAATTGGAAGCATATTCAATTGATAATTCTGAATTAGAAAATTCAGACCAGCAAGCTGATGTATAATTGGCTAGTTTCCTATTGCTGTTTCATACTTTTTATCATTACTTTCTACTAAACTCTAAGACATTACCAAGACCTTTCAAATAACTTTGAGTAGTTTTAAGCATTTGGAATGGAAACATGTTATGTTAATATGTGTATGTATGATTTATGAATGTCCATGAAGTTTAGTGAAATATTCCGAGCCAAATTTTTTCGTTTTTTCAATTGTAAGTTTACAAACCAATGCACCCGTTAAGGTTAGCAGCTAAACCAAAACGATGCTAAAGCAACTCTAACCAGAATGTACACCAGGATCCCGATGAGGGAAAGGTGTGAGCATTGGTCAGAGGATCTGAAAGCAGAAACAAGCTGGAAGGAACTCTAACCAAGAATGGCGCCGATAATGGCGAGCATATGGTCAGAGGGTCTTCTACACTACAAGTACTGAAAGGGAACTCGACACCAAGTATGTGCTACCCAATCTAGTATGGAGTTGAGGCGACCATATGGCAGAGTATTACAAATTACAATGCTTGAAAGAAATAACTGTAATGCTGAAAGTACTCAACACCCAGAATGTGCTTTCTAACCCGAAGTGGGAAAGTAGCTACCATAGGGCGGAGATAAAGTAAATACAATAGCAATTACTGAAAGTAAAGTTGAGCATTACAAATTGATAAAGCAAGATTTTTACTGCTGTCAGTACTACTGCCAACTTACAATATGTTAGACAATTCCTTGCTATCAATACAAATCGAAATGTAAATAGAGTTGCAACAATATTTATAGAATTCTGTTCAATGAATAAGGAAGCTTTAATCAGAAACTGCACTATTAAGGCCAACCTGATAATCTGATTTTTGACAGTCCGGATCTTCGTATGCATGAACAGCAGCCCTGTATCTCACAGATTCATTCACAACTCATTCCAAACTTAACCAAATTCCACC